>PVHP010007205.1:0-57617 GCA_004024765.1 Zapus hudsonius
TTTATTATTTAATCTCCCTCTTTTCCTGAGTAGTAGACTTTGCACATTTGCTTTGCTCTTCTTATCATTCCATCACACGTTCTCTGCTCTTCTGATGCCCCTGGTACTCACAACAATCATTGACACATCCTAGATGCCACGAATAAATAGAAAAGAGAAGAAAGAGCTGTGTAATATTTTCTTTTAAAATGTTGCATGAATATTCTTCTAATTTCAATTGTGATTGTTCACATGCCAGGGTATTAGAGTAGAAAATTTAATTCATTTTGACAGGCTGATATTCTGTCTACATGCAAATATCTGGTATTTATGCAATTCATGAGATGATATTAAATACCCAAGGATAGAAATAATGAAATAGTTTTGGAGTGTCTGTCATATAACAAAAAATCAAGTAGCCTGCATACACACATAGTATAATCCTGAAATGATACTTTTGTAAAGTTTAATATAAACAAATCTGGAAAATGAAAAGACAAGATTAGCAAGATATTTATCTTATGAAATCTAAAAGGAAAATTATAAAAAAAAATATGGGCACACCAGCTAGAATAAACACAAGAAAAATCTATTCACAGGGGAGCATGTTGCTGGAATACCACTCTGTGAAGCTGCCAGAGGCATGTTATGGGAGCTGAGGTTGGTGGAGAGGAAGTCCTGAAGTAGGGCTACAGGAACTGAGACATAAAGGGAAATGCTTGCTATGCATGAACTTGCAAACTCCAACCAGTAAGGAAACTCCAAATCCTGCCCATAGTCTTTACTGGTTACTGACACAGAGAAAGATCTAGCAGGCAAGGAAGAATAAATTTGAAGCTGAGAGGTCATCAGATGCCTAGCACTGTTGGTGTTATAAACTTCTTCCATATGAGCCTTAGAATGGCTTAGTAAATCCTCGGAATTCATACCTACCTCGTGGTAAATAAGGAAATATCATTGTGGGGAGTTAGAGCTATTAGTTGTCTAAACAACAAAGGGGGTGCACTGGGGAGATGGGTCACTGGGCAGAGGTGCTCGGCTCAAGCACGTGGATGTGAATTGGGATGTTTAGCCTTTATGTAAACGGCAAAGCTGAGAGGATGTGTCTGAGATGTCCTGTCAGAAGTGTAGATACTAACTAGTCTACATTGAATTTATTCAACAAAATTCACTAAGTGGTGATATGTAAAATAGATTACTAGTGTTTATGATTTTAATTTTTACATAAATTGGGAAAATAAAAGTATAAATATAAATATTGTGTTTTCAAATTGAAGTCCAATTCTAAAACTTATGCTAACTTTATGTATTAAATATCAACATATTTTTTCTGAGTGACAGGCAGCACCATATGACAAAAATGAACCACTCATCAGTAACGTTTATTAGATAACACAGGACAATAAATATATATTAAAAAAAAAAAACATGAGCTGAATTTAAACTGAGAGTTCATGTTAGAGGGTTAGAGTTTTTTTGCGGTTTGCTTTATCTCAAAGTTCTACTTTTAAGTATCTTTGATAATTAGTGTCTACTTTCAGAGGGCAAGTTTATTCCAGCTCCATTAAAAAGTTTTATCAAAAAAATTCTATGACTATCACAAAATATAATGAATCCTATGTGATATTCTAAGAATATCACAAAATGTAAAGCATGACATAAAGGATGAATAGCCGTGATAAATTCCTTTATCTTAATGAGGAAGCTACTGAAAACTAAAATAGCTATTTTTTCATATAAGGTCAATTTATGCTAGATAGATAAGAATTCAGTCAGGGCTGGAGAACATTTCTTTATGAGGGATATAAATAATCTTATTAACATTTTTAAAAATAGTTTTAAATGCACATGTTCTACCATTTTAAGAAAACAGATGCAGGGTATTACAAAAACAGCCATACCTACTGCAACATGATGAAAAGCATAAATCCCTCCGCCGCTCTCCAACCCCCACTGCTAGGGACCTAAAGCCAAGGCAGAAAGTGCAACCAGCATGACCATAACCCAACCACATGACCACTTCTAGAGCTATGACCTTGAGGCTACTTGTCGCCATTCTAACCCTCCCCCCCAAACTCCATCTAGTATCTCCATGGGAGAGCACGTGTGCAGGGTGATGTGGCATGGAGTTTCCCTCTTCCTCAAAAACTCATGAGAAGAGACATCTCCCTTTACTCCTCAGCTATGAAGCCTCTGCCTGGCTTTAGGGCCCTTCCCACTCTGTCATGACACAACTTTCCCTTTTTAAACCTCTAGATCAAAAAGAAAGCCATCTAACTGTCTTTAGATTAAACTTGCAACAGACTTTCTGTTAATTAATCTTGCAATTAGGTTGATGTTTTTAAACTAAAGTTATTTTGAGCTTCTTTTAAAATATACTTTGTCTTATTTGCACATGTGTGTAGGGGCACAGCCGGGTTTCTTGCCACTGCAAAGGAGTGACAGATGCTAGTATCACTTTTTGTGTCTGGCTCCACATGGGAGACCAGAGAAGCAAAACATGAGCCAGCAGGCTTTGCAAGTAAGCACCCTTAACCAACGAGCAATCTCGCTAGCCCTGGGCTTCCTTTCCATAGGGTATATCAGTGTTCAAAGAGAAATACCTATTGGGTTTTGCTCACACATTTTAAAATAGGGAAGACAGTATCAAGTGTCCCTTTATTGATTCTTTTGTCACTTGCCAAACTGTGAATAGTTTTTTTTATTTAATCTGATTGATGTAGATTGATCAGTTGGATCTGTCATTTTCAAAAGCGACAATTAATTATATTTTCATCTATTGTTAGAACTTGTCAGTCTCTCACCATATATTTAGCAAGTGAAACTTTTGATGACTGCACAATCCCACAGTGCCCCAGGGCAGTGACATTTCTGTGCAATGTTCATTTATAGTGCAGTACATGAATACCACATAAAAAGCACTGGGATCTATGGCTACTCTGCAGGTAGGACTTTCGAGATATCAAATGACTATGAACTATCACCATTTACAGTATCGTACACTGTGGATCTTGTGAGTTATTCTGTCATATATAGGATTGCAAAAAGAGGTTCTAATCTATAAAATTTCATGAGAATCCTTAAATTTATCTTAAAATTAGAATTTATAGCCACCATGGGACAAGCTTCTTTAAGAAAAGTGGTTTCTTAAGAAGTCACATGTATCATTTATTTTGTAGACCTACAATATACATCGTGTGTGCTTTTGAACTCCTCTTATATGTTCAATGCTTTCTCAGTATCCTTTCTATCATAGTGACGTCACAGATATGCAGTACAATACCAAATATCTTCATGAAGAATAGTTCACAAAGTGATGACTTTGATTGGATATTCTTGTTCCCGATGACTTTGGTTATCCCCCACAATTCTGGTTTACTTATTAAGACTTAAATTACATCTGTACTTAATTATTCTCTATACACTTTGAAATGTTTTATTTATTAGGAATAATTGTTAAGCCTCGTGCATAATTACATTATTTTGTAATACCACTTTGTCATATAAATTTTGTTTAAAGAAGCTGGAGAGATGGCTCAGCTGTTAAAGGCACTTGCTTGTAAAGCTTGCCACCCTGAGTTTGACTCCCTAGTAAAATAGCACATGTGTCTGGAGTTTGTATGCACTGGTAAGAGACCCTAGTGTGACCATTTTCCCACTCTCTCTGTCTCTTTGTTTTTCTCTCTCTCTTTTCTCTCTCAGCTTACTAATAAATAAATTAGAATATATTTTTTAAAAAGTTGATAAATTGTCCAAGCATGTCTGTTTACAGTTGTGAAAACTGTTAGTGTAGGTACCTGTATTAGTTATGTATTCCCCAGCATTTACACAGAATCTGTGACAAAACTGAATTGCAATCAGCTAATAGTCATTATCCACTGCCCCATGGGATAATGTCCCAGTCCAGAATGTAGCTCATTATTAGGAGTGATTTAAAACATTTCTTTGTAGCTTCTATAACTGAAAGTCCATCTGCCTAAACTCATATTCTTCATGTTGCAGAAAATATTTTAATGATTGAGATTAATTCATTTTCTCAGTCCATGAAATAATAATGTAAGCATATGTAACTATGAGAAGTGAGGAATATTACTAGAGAAACTTGGGATATTAAAGCTAAGGAATAAATTTTAAAATCATCAGAGCTGACTTAAATTTTCCTTTAAGGTAACTGGGGAGAGGGGAATTTCAGGGAAACATGCTTTCTGATGGAGTTTTATGTATAGGAGGATTATTGAGGAATGTTTTAGGAAAGGATCCCCTGAGTAAGTATAGATATTAGGCTTAGGAACAAATAAAAAAAAAAAACCAAGCTGGGTGAACTAAAGTGTGGTTGTTGAAATAGACCTTTATCAGCTCTGTAGAGAGCTGTGGAATTGGGAGTGTCCTGGAACAATCTCAACTTAGAATAAGGGAACAAATCTTGGTAATCTTCATCAGTAATTGAACTTGAAAAAAACCACATTTCCATATGAGTTTCAGTGTTCACTTGTGATAGGAAAACCTAATGTGCTACTGCTGTGGTTTCAAAGTAGTATTTTCAAATTTAAGTCTTTGAGCTCAATCTCCAATGTAGCAGTTTTGTGCTAAAAATGGGAGGCATTTAGGTTCCTCTAAAATTTTTATTCTCATGAATGGATCAATCCCACCATACAAAGTCTATGTGAGGATTGGTTTCACTCCTTATACTCTTCCATCACATGATAGCATTCTTCCTAGTCAGAGGATGCAATGTCCAAATTGTCATACTGAAAGCAAAACCCAGACACCCACTGGGCACCAAAACTCCTGGACTTCCCAATTTACAGAACTGCAAGAAAATAAACAAGGAATCCATTAAAATTAAACCCTTCTTGCATTCTGTTTTACCAAAATAAAACAAAAGAGACTGAGGTAAATAGTGGTCCAAGATTACAAAATGTTATAATGGATATCCAAACATGTAGCATTTGCTAAAGAATGAGATAATGAGGAATAGAGAGGCTGTGTTGAAATGTTTGCTATGATCAGCCTGTGTTGATGTTGAATCAAAGGACAGATAATGATGCTGAAGGCTTAGAATTGGAGAAGGGCTGTAGGGAAAAAGTCACACTTCTCATATATTTTTAAATAGAATATTTGTAAAAATCAGGATGAAAAGGCAATTCAAGTGATCTCAAAATAAAAAACACAATAGGTCATGCTACGATCAGAATATAAAAAGTGATGCCTGACTGTGAGTAGATCATAGATAATACAATCAATTAACCCATTGTTGGACTATTCATTCCAGGATGTGATGGGAGGTGGTGTAAACTAAAATGCTGAACCTAGTTGTAAGTAATGGATCATAGAAGACATCACTTAGAAGTGTGCCATATGGCCCCATTCTGGCTCTGCTTCCTGGTTGCTATAAGTGAGCTATATATATGTATATGTGTCATGATGTTCTGCTTCTAAACAGGCCCATAACTGACAGACCCAAGTGACCATGGGCTGAAATTCCTGAAACCATGAGTCAAAATAAATTTCACCTCCTTTAAATCATTTCCTCAGATCGCTTGTTGTGGGACACTATTAAGAGGCACCAAGGATATAGGGTTAAATGAAGCTGAGACAGGCTAAAACTCCAATAAAGTCTCTGACTCACTTAGCTTCTCAGAGAACCTGAAGGCTTTTTGCCACCCTCCTCTTCTGATCCTGAAACCTCTGCCCCCTGGCAAGCCACAGCAAGCCCTGTGTTCTCACCCCAGCTGTGCTGAATAATAAGGTGATAGTTCTTCCGCAGCTGCCACCATCAAGCTAGGGTCTAGAATCACATACTTCCCCACTGAGGACTGAGTAAGCCCCTCAACTTATCTATGCAAACTAGGCTTTCACAGGTTACTGGCCCCTGCCTATCCACTCATTATACATGTACAGACCACCCTGTGCCCTGCCTCTGATTTTCCCCTAGCTTCTCCTCTTTCTATATATATGACCTTTCCACATACAATAAATGATCTTCCTGCTGCAGTTGCATCCCAAGAGACATTTCTCTTGTCGGCTCACATCCTGTCATGCAGCTCCACAGATAAATGGGGAATTGATGCACCCTGCAACTACCTAACTAATCCAGGGACTCCGGAACTGGCAGCAGACCCGACCTGTCAGTGGAGCCACAGCCACCAGTACAGCCTCTGACCTGCACAGCATCTCCAGAACCCCAGCACGCAAAACAACAGCTTGTCAAGGTGATAAATGTTAAGTATTGACCACCCCCAGCTTCCCTTTAATAGCAGTCTCCATTGTAAACCATGGTCTACCTTCCAATGGCTTCACTGACCAATCAGGGCCTTCAAGCCCTGTTTCAAATACCACATTTTAGCAGTGGCTTCTGTAACTGTGTGTGCTTTATGGCCCACTCCATGTGTGCATTCTTCATGTTTCCCAAAGCAATACCAGGTAATCAGGACACAGCCATTTTGTTAATTCGGGGACAAAATAAACATGACTTTGAAGAACAGATTTCTTTCTTCAGAGACTGATTTTCTTTCCAAAGAGTTTTCACAGTCTATCTTTCTGTCCTTCCTAGGTAGAAACACCTCAGGCATTTTTCCATTGTTTCAATGTAAAGCAGTTGGGTCATAATCAAAAGCCAGTCATTGTGCCAGTAAGTTAAACTTGTTTTGAGGTTTTTTTCCAACTTTACATCTTAAATTTTCAGTCCCATATTCATAGACAAGAACAACAGTCCATTACTTATGTTTAACCTTGGTCAACTATCTGAGCATGGGCAGTAGGATGTATCCACCCCTTGGCCCATGGGTGGATACATCCTACTGTACTATTAAGGGTTTTTTTTTTTTCAGTATCTTCTTTTCCTTAGAAAGTTCAGAAGTGAAACCACTAAATGCAATTCTCTCTGCATTGAGCATTTCCAAATTCTCACAAGAATATTCTATAAAACTTGGCTTACCACTCTGAAAGGCATCTTCAGTTGCAAGTATCAAGTCCATGTTCATTCCTCCAGCACACAAGTTCCAGAAGATCAAAATCCACATGGTCAGATTAATCTCAACAATTCACCCCACTTCTTGTCCCAATTTGGCATAATCATCCACAGGCCACTGAGATGAATCTCCAAACCAGACACAAGTTGGGGAGGAAACTATTGAAATTACCAATCCAGGGGAAGTTCCAAAAATGATGGCAAAGGCTGGCCCCTTTTCACAGATCCAAGAGACAAGGCTCAGCACCTCCAAAGCAAGAAAGCAACTCTGTAGCACACTCTAACTCACAAATAGCAAGACTGCCAGACTTGAGCTCGAGCTGCTCTTTGTATATGTATCCCTGGAATTTTGCATCCAATTTAGAAATACCTCAGAGCCAGATCCCAGTAAGCCAGGCCAAAGTGACACCTCCTCCAGCCAGAATGCTGGAGACAATTCATAACCTTTATTAACTTTTGATTCTATTGGGGGACATCTATTCAAACTACGATAGTTTTCATGATGGTGATAGGAAGATACAGGATTTTTTTTTTCATAAGTGATAGTGCCAGAGTGGCCTTTGCCTCATACTTCTTTGGGATGAAAATACAACAGAATAACAGCTATCTATTGTATTACTCATTTAACACATCTTTAGGAATTAGCAGATTTATGGAGCAGTTTGAGCTACAAATTCAAGAAATGTTAGCACTCCTATTACTAAGAACTCAATTTTAAATTTTGAAGGATTAGTGGGACCCCACCCAGGATATCTAATACATTGACAATTTTGTTCATAGGAATGCTCTATAAAATTCTGTATTGATTATTTGCTATTTTAAAAATCTATGAAATTATATGTAACAAATATAAACAATGATATATTTAAAGCATTTCTGTCCATTTGAACATGTTTCTAATAATATTAAAGTCTCTTTTTCAAAAAGTCAATCATTTTAATGCAGGGAAAATTTAATGAAGCATTGAAGAGAAAAGGATAACTACATCTTTTAGAATTTGATAACAAAAATTTGGATCTTGAGTTTACTTAAAAATTTTTAAACTCTGAAATAATATTAAGAAACACACCAAGTGAAATTTCTTTCTCTTTCTTAGCTATAAGGACACTCCATTCTGAATTGGAATTTATGAACTTGATGCAAATATTTTTTCTTTTTAAGTCACTAATTACAAAATGAGTGTCTAACAAGCATGCACAAAATAAAACGTGCTGTTTAAAATATTGAATTTTGCATTGACATGTCCTGTTAAGACATAATTAATATATTAAAATATTATTTTTAGAGGAAAGTACATAAAATATCAGAAAAATTAGCTTCATAAGTAAAACATGAGAAAATTGTCATTATATCACTTTGTGATAACAGAGAATTCTAATTTGTAATGTTCCTTGCATATGTGCTTATCACATGAACTCATATTGAGTAAGCATTTTTAATTAATGTAGATACTGAATGTATTATGTGACTTCTAGAGTTCTTCCAAAATCTATTCCAAATAATTATTCCAGTGATTTTATATATCCTATAAGTGTATAATTTACAATACCACTATAAATTTCAATAATTGTTACAAAAACTTTGAGGTCAACAGAATATTCATTAAAACAAAATAAACCATACTTTATTTATTATAGGAATTGTACTAGAATATGCATATTGTCACTGAAGTCTTTCAATCTTAGGAACAGGCTATAAATATGACATTTCTCAAAACATAATTTTGAAAGACCATTTGGCAACTACTTAGCAATACAATGTGTGTCCCAGAGAAAATACTCCAGGATATGTTGGCTTATTATATAAGCAAATCTATGCTAACTCCCTTGGGATGTAAAAAGTGCACACTATGAGAGACTTGTTTGTGGACTGGGAGATACTTGAAAGAAAGATTGAGGGATAGCTAATGAGAATAGACATATTTGGGCCTTCACTACAGCTATTTATACAGAAAGGAAGTTATGTAACTATTTGAAGGTTTTATTAAGCAGGGGTTTTTACATGATCTCAGTCACACAAGTGACTTGGGATTTTAGCTCATAGAAGATGAGCAAAATGTCATCCAGGACCTGTACTTGGTGTCTTAGCATATATTTTCCACAATGTACCTACATTAGATTAGATTAGATTATTCCATTTATAACATTTTTGGGTGTGTTTATGTATACATGTTCATGTGTGAGAACACATATGTTTGCATTCACACATATTTGTATGCATGTGTGTGTGTATACTCCAGAGGTTAAAGCTGGGTGTCTTCCTAAGTTGATCAATGCTTTATTTCTTTGTAGTGTGTGTGTGTGTGTGTGTGTGTGTGTGTGTGTGTGTGTGTGTGTGTGCCTGCCTGTGGTGTACATGAGTATGTATATTTGTGCTTCGGTGAATGTGGAGACTAGAAGTTGACATCAGGTGTTGCTCAGTCTCTTTTCAATGTGATTTGAAGCAAACAAAGTCTGATCCTGAACCTAGAGTTCAATTCAGGTAGACTAGCTGGCCAGGATTCCCTGTCTCAGCCTCCCCAGCTCTGGGAATACCCAGAGACACACACATCTATGCCTGGCTTTTGTGTGGGTTCTGGAAGTCTGACAGGTCACTATTCTGGTGTTGAAAATACTTTAAGTTTGAGCCATCACACCACTCCATCTGTTGCGGTCAGCTTTGTAGTTGCTGCTCAGAAAGAACCCAAACAAAATGGCTTGTGGAGGAATGGGTTTGTTAGGCTTACGGACTTGAGGGGAGACTCCATCCTGGCAGGGAAGATGATGGCATGAGCAGAGGGGTGGACATCAACTCCGCCACAGCACTGCAAACAGAGGCAGGAAGGTGTGCCAAATACTGGCAAGGGGAAGCTGGTTTATAACCTGATAAGCCAGCCCCCAACAACACAGTTCCATCAAGGTTGTAAAATCCAAACTGCCATCAGCTGAGGATTGATTACCCAGAACACATTCATTGGTTTGTGGGGGACACCTTGATCAAACCATGACACCATCTCTTTTGTCTTTGGCCACATTCTGCTTTCATTTTTCTATGTAAACCTCCCAAATATGCCTTTTGACAAATTATGTATGCTGTTGCATGTGATCATATTCAATAACGGTGTTTCTACCTTGAAGACTATATGTTGGCTACTTGTCAAAGATGTGGACCATTAAATTCAAATTCCTCTCTGGAATTATTATTCCATCTATAATTCATTGATGATATTGAGCCAAAAAAGTAATTAAATATATATCTGTTATGAATTTTAATTTAAAATATAAGGTTAAGTATTATAAATTTCAAGAAAAAGTAAATAATTTTGTGCAAAGATACCTAGAAAATTAAACTTGTAAGATTAAGTCATATTTACTCCATTATTTCAGCAAATATAAAAAAAATTTATACTTTGATTCATTTAGCCCTTAAAAGTTTACTACATAACAAGTTTTCTAAGTTAAATAATCAAATGAATATTTTTCTCAATAAATATTAAATTCTATTTAATTGATTAATTTTTGTGTGTATTTATGTGAACGCATATGTGTTGTGAGGGTATATATACATTTTCATGTGTGTGGAACAGGAGTCATAGGATGACCTTCGGTATCATTCCTCAAGGACTCAGTCCACCTTCTTTGAGAGTAGATTTCTCATTGGCCTTGGGCTCATCTAGTAGGTTAGACTAGCTGGCTAATGGATCCCCAGAGACACACCAGTCTTCATATGCCCACGCACCACTACACCTGGCATTTTACTTGGACACTGGTGATAAAACTTGGGTCCTTATGCTTTCAAGACATGAATTTTACTGAACCATGCCCCTATCACCCAGATCTCTTAATCTAATAACAATTGCAATTTAAGTTTTCTTAACTCATAAATGAAAACACATTAGGGATACAGACTGATTTCACTTCTTCAAATAATTCTAAATATTATATCTTGGAAATTCATGTAATTAATTCTCACAAATCTAAATTAATATTTTGTATGCACAAGGAAGCTTTATGAATAAGATTATAATTCACTACTTTTTTTGTTCAACATTAATTGAATTTGGAAACAATGTCCAGAGGAATAATCCAAAATTCTCCATAAAATATGACAAATAGATTTAGGATATAACTCTTTTTAAAACACATGGCAGAAATGTCGTTTCATTTGAATGCATTTATGGAATGTTTAACTCAAGATGATTTTTATGGTAAGTGTAATTTTGGTGAACAAAATACTTCTCTTTTACTATAGAGTTGTGTGATAATAGAAGAGAGAAAATAAAGTACAGAATATATATATTTGCTAAAATGTTAAGACGAAAAAAAAGCAAATAGGAGTCCTATGGAGAGCTTGGAAAGAAGATGACCCTCTTTTCATTATAGTAGAATGGTTCAAAATAATGATCGCCTCCAAATGCATCCATTAGCCTAACTGTATACTAGTAGTTTAAAAATAATTTAAGTGGAAAAATGTAAGATGCAACTGAAGCATAAACACTAAATTAGCAAGAAATCTTATTAGAAAAGAAGAAGAGGATGAAATGTCCAATTTAACACAAAGAACAGTCAATTAAGTCTAAAGATAACGTGGCTAATTAGAATGTGAAAATTTATAATTTATTCTGAAGGTTAAATATATTGGCCTGCTAATAAAATTTGCATGTAAATAAGAACTTATATATGAGTATAAAAGAGAATTATGAAAGGATCAGTGAAGAAAAGTCTTAGTTTTCCTAACATCATTTTAAACTTATAAATATTATGTTTCTTTTTTCTTCCATTTCGTTTCCAAAGGCCAAGTATTTTAAGGCTTTAATCACAAAATAAAAGCAAAGGATTCCTTTGGGTGTATTGTTTATTGAATGTAGGAATGTGGGGAGTTCTTGAGTATTCATCATGTATTATGTAATCATGTTATAACCACTTATTGGTTGTAGGATTTATTGTTTTGTTGATTATTGTGCAAATTTATTATGTTCAGTCATGTCATCTGTGAAGAAAGGCATTTCTATTTCATCTAATCTACATGAAATTATACTTTTTATAGGTTTATGGTATAATGTTGAAAACTATTGGTAAGAGTAGATATTTTTTTTTCCCTGATCTTAGTGTGGAAGTTACTACTTCCTTAACACTTATTAGTTTACTCTGGGCTTTTTTATTTTATTTTATATTTTATTTATTTGCAAGGAGAGGGAGGAGGAGGGAGGGAGAAAGAGGGAGGGAGGGAGAGAAGAAGAAGGAAGAGGAGGAGGAGGAAGAAGAGGAAAGAGACAGAGAGAGAGAGAAAGAGAGAGAGAGAATCGATACACCAAGGGCCTCTAGCCACTGGAAATGAACTCTACATGCATGTACCACTTTGTGCATCTGGTTTTAAGTGGGTACTGGGGAATCAAACCCAGGTCATTAGACTTTGAAGGCAAGTGCTTTAACCACTCTCCTATTCTACTGTGGGTTTTTATTATGAATGATGGTTAAGTTTTGTCATTTATAATCAAAAATTTTATCTTTCATCCTGATAATATGATTATTATATTTGTAATTATCTGCAATAATAGACAGCTTGAAAGAAGACAGACAGAAAGAATGAGTGTCAAGGCCTCTAGCCAGTACAAACAGACACTAAATGCATGTACCACTTCATGCATCTGACTTTACATGGTACTGGGAAATGAACCCCGGTTGTTGAGTTTTGCAGGCAAGTGTTTTAGCCTCTGAACCATCTCTCCAGCCCCTTAAGTGACTTTTCATTATTAAACAAGCCTTGCATATCTAGGATAAATTATGCTTGGTGATGTTATGGATTGGATAAGAACTTTCTTTTCAAGTTACTCCATGTTTTGAAGGCTTGGTTCTCAGTATCTGGATTCCCTCACTGTGATCTGATTGGATCATAAGGGTTCTGACATACACAGTGAGTTAATTTCCACTGAAGGGTTCACAATTTGATGTCATTATTGAGGGGTAATGGAAACTTCCTTCAGAATCTCTGGGATGTGTCCTGATGAGCTTTATCTTTTACCAGACTCTCTTATACCTCCTTTCTGCAGGAAGTGAACCATTTTTCTCAACTATATGATAACCACCAAGGTGCTTTAGCTCACCATGAAGGGTCTCAGAAGCAATGGAGCTTAGTGACTAAAACTTAACTACTAGTCAAAGTATATCTTTACTCCTTTAAAAACTTGTTTTTTTCTCACATATTTTTCATAATGGTGGGGCTGACTAAGTGATTGGGCTTCTGAATTTTAGTTCCGTTATCAATAAGGTGTAGGGCTGAAATGTGCGTGTAGAAGTCTGCATGTCTGTATGTTTTAAAATCACTCTATGAAATATGGAGCAGCTCAACTGGCAGATTGTATGTTTATTTTTAAGATACCACACCGTCCTCCAGTGGGAGTTCCCTGTTATTTTCACATCAGTGTTGGATGAGATTGTATGGCTGGGCATACTTACAAGCCTTTGGTAGAATAAAGTTACACATACCAGCCATTCTATAGTTGTGTGACAGTATCTCAATGTTGTATTCTCTGTGCACACTTTTTAAAAACATTTTTATTTATTTGTTTGCAAGCAGAAAGGGATAGAAGAGGGACAGAAAGAGAGATAGAGAATGGGCATGCCAGGGCCTCCAGTCCATGCAGACAAACTCCAGATGCATGCACCATTGTGCATCTGGCTTTAGGAGTTTACTGTGGAATCAAACCCAGGTCATTAGGCTTTGCAGGCAAACCCCTTAACTACTGAGCCATCTCTCTGACTCATTCTTTCACATTCTTAATGAGAAAATATGTTATTAATCTTTTCTTATTCTTCTATGCCATCTAAATATGGTCATGGGCTTTTCAGATTTTGTTCCATATTTAGTTGGATTATTTTTATTTACATAGAGTTAAGAGACTATTGAATGGAAATTTTCTATTATATATATATTCATAATTTTCACTATTAATCTGTGGATTTATTTTTATCCTCTTGATCTTTCTCACAGTGATAAAATTTGATATACAAATTCCTGCTTTTTGCTATCTTTTATGGAATATATAAATATATTCCATAATATATATCATTTTGAGATATATCTGTACATATTAAGAGGCATATATATATATATATATATATATATATATATATATATTTAGGGGCCATACCATTCTTAGATTATATATCTAGATTTATATATAGATTTATATCTCAAAATGTATGGCCTCTAAAAATAACTCTCAGAATTATTATTATTTAAATATTATTTATTCATTTTCAAGCACAGTGATAGAGATAGATAGATAGATAGATAGATAGATAGATAGATAGATAGATAGATAGATAGATAGAGACAGAGAGAGAGAAAGAGAGAGAGAGAACAAGAGTACCAGGACCACCACCTTGTGGGTCTGGTTTATGTGGGTCCTGGGGGATTGAACCTGGGGCCTTAGGCACTGGAGAAAAGTGCCTTAACTGCCGAGCCATTGCTCCAGCCCTCGGAATGATTTTTTATCTTCATTTAGTCCTTCTAATTGATTTTAAACTCGAGTGTGCTGGAATGAGTTTTATGACAAGTTCAGCCAAGGAGGGGCACTATGATGAGTACTGCCTGGGTTTAGCCTTCTTCCTCCAGGAGGAGTCTCCAGCAGGTCTGCTCTCTCAGTCCCCGCTGCACATCTTCATCTTTGGATAATGGGTCAGACAAATGGCTTTCTGTTGTGAATGTAGAACCCATGAGTGGCAAGTGCAATACAGAGAAGTCTGCATCTATCTCATCTATCTATCTATCTATCTATCTATCTATCTATCTATCTATCTATCTATCTATCTATCATCTATCTCTCCTGCCCTTCCTGCTTCTCTTTCGTCGCCTGTCCACTTTTGAATTGAACCACTCAGATATGAGCAGAATTTATACTGTGCAGAATTCATATTGTTGTGCAGGTAAAAAAAAATAAATAAACAGTGGTCTATTGGATCCTAAAAGTCAAGCAGAGAAACACTTTTGTGCCTCATATTAATGATGTGTGTTAAAAAAATACAGGCTATTTCTGTATACTGTTTTATTAAATCAAAGTTATTCTTTTCTTTCCAGCAATATACAAAGTATCAAGTACTCCTTTACATTCTTTATGTTCTCACCGTATTTCTATCCATATTTTTTCCACAACAGAGCCACACTCGTCATTTTCAAGTTGAACAGGTAAGGAAACTAGATCGGGAAGACAGGCTGTATCCTAAGGGATGGAAACAACTCCAACCTGCTTAAACATGCGGTAGGCTATTTAAACACAAGGCGAGCTATCCAGAAATTGTGAAAAGACATTAGATAAATTGTGAAAGGAGACGTTCAAGCGCATTAGGCCTCCCATTTGCCAATTATCACTCCCTAGGCAGAGCTCTTGTTCTCCCACACAGACTCAGAATCAGGGGCTCTATTTCCTTTGCCAGTAGCATTTCAGAGAGGTACCCTGAAATCCTTGAGAAAAGCATTCCTTGTTTGCCAATCTGTCAAGAGACTGAGAGATGGTTTACATGGCAAAGGACAGAGAAATAATGTGCCATCACAAGTTTTTGAAAGTAAATGCTCAAAGGAAAGGTCGGCGGGGAGGACAGCTAGTTAGATCCATGCTAGTTTTGTTGGGCTGAGAAAAACATTTAGGCCATCTCAGTCAGGTTTTATAGATGTTTTTGTTTTTCTCTATTTTCTACCTATTACCTCCTTACTTACAGCTTCCAATTCTATCTCTATTGGAAGATTCACCCTCTGTTCTCTAATGATAGGCTCAATCTCTCTTTATATTATCACATCATATTTTTACCTTGTGTATAAATAGCACTTATAGTATTTCTAATTGTTCAGTTGCTTTGACTAGTAGATTACAAATCTGTGAAGGCAAAAGTGGTATCTTCCTTAATCTCCATAGAGCCCAAACAAACTTGACTAGTATATTCATTCAGAGATGCAATGAATAAGTATACTTCAGGACGTAATCTCTTCATCTGGAACTTGAAACATAGTAGCTGAGGAATTGTTAAATTGCTTTGCCTAACTTTGACTAGTGTCCTGGGTATTTTCAAAGTTTATCATCTGTTCCATCTTTTCACTCTGGACATGTGACCATCGTGAGCAATATTATCAGGTAATCTTCTTTAGCATATATTTTGCCAGTTGCAAGATTATCTCTTTGACACAAGCCCATTCATATCAATAACTATAGCAATTGGGTCAACAAGCTAGTGTGGGTGGGAGTTCACCCTAAGGTGTCTGCTTCTGTGACAATCCAGATCCAGACTGGGAGAGTAATTGCTAAGAGGAATTGTATAATATTCTTTCATTAATACCTATAATATACTACCATTACTTTGGTGCAGTGCCCACATAAGATATGGAGTTTTCTTACTGTTAAAGAGGTAGAAAGAAATTCATTAGCTGAGGCTGCAGGGGAGCACAGCAGAGAAATGCATTTTGGCCAATCACTCAACCTTAGATTTTTCTACTGTAATAGGTAATGTTTGTGGAACATGATATGCTAAAGTTGGATATAACACAATATCATTTTTTCATGGGTCATAGCAATGTCTGTGACTAGAGCAAAGGGCCAGGAACAAGATTAAACAGTCCAGAAGAGAGGATTAGGAAGTATGCTATCTGATACTCAGCATTGCTAGCAAAGAACTAGTTTAGTGCCTGAATCACAGGCTATAGAGACTGCAATATAGAAAAGAGGTTCAAAAAGTGTCCTGGGGCTGGAAGGACTTTTTGTTGCTGAGAAATTTTTGTAATATTGACAATTGGGGTGTCTACTCTTTGTTATATCATTCACGGGTCTTGGATGTTGATTTAATAAAAGTGTCATGAGGTCACTAAACATTAATAATGTCCTAACTTCTAGATTAAAAGAAGGATACATACATTAGGAGAATAATAGAGTCTATATTAAGCATTCCTTTAGACCTTAGAGCTATCATTTACCAGATCCACTAGTTTGACCATGGCCTCTGTGACGGCTTCATCATATTGAAGGTTGATCACACATTATGCAAAGCATAATCGAGACTCAGGGAAGTAAAATATTATTAATCAGGGATAACATTGCAATGGACTTTAACCCATAGGTATAAATCTAATCAATGTGTAGTTTTTTTCTTCCCTAACATAATGAGTTCTTTGTTTTATCATTACTCCTGGGACCAATGTGAAATTATAATAGGAAAATTTAAGGCAATTAATGAGACAGATAAGAATGACTGACTGTATGGCTTTAATTTCCTAATCACTTTAATGCTCCAAATTAAAGGTATACATCAAGATATATCCATTAAAGCCTGTCAGTCATATTCTTCAAGACTAATATGACACAACAGTAAAAGGAGAGGAAATCAGATAAAATTAAGTGAAGAAAATATTAGTCTGACTATCAGAGAAGTGATACCCAGATGATTATGTCAGATGGATTGTGAAACAGTCTATCAAGTGAAGTGGCTCCAAGGACTATCGCTTGAGCCATAAAGTAGACAGTGCTAAGCGCCTTACCACAAGCAGTGACTCTTCATTATCTTGACTCAATAAACAGGTCATTTCACTCTGGTTTTAAGTGACCATACTGTTTGTCTTTTCCTTTCATAAAAATATTTTTAAAAATTTACTTGCATGCAGAGAGAAAGAGAGACAGATAGAATGGGCGTGCCAGGGCTGTGCATCTGGCTTGATATGGGATTTACTGGGGAATCAAACCTAAGTTATTTGGCTTTGCAGGCAAGGGCCTAAACTGCTGAGTCATCTCCCCAGCCCCCATTTTTCCTGGCATTACCCTTCATATGTTCAGTGACCCAAGTTCAGATCTCTGTTAACCTGCATTGGTTATACTCCACAGAACTCAACATTAGTCTGTAAATAGGAAAGTGATCATTGAGATAGACCCTTGGAGAAAATTATTATAGAGACCACTTGCCTGATAAACAATAAATCAAATAAGTAGGGAAATAAAGCAATCATTTATCAAGACCATGTTATCACTTGGAAACTATCTTTTGACTTTTTCTTCATTATGTATTTCTGGTGAACCAACATATGATTTATTATCTTCATAGTCAAGTGAATTAAAGGCTAATATTAAATTATTTCCTAAATAAATGTTATAGAAATCATAAACAATGTTAACATTTAGGAACTGATAATAATAGGTTTTTCTGGTGACTATGGATAAGAGTAGTGGTTTCTTACACTTCATTAATTATTCTTTTTTGCAACTTGAGGGCTTTTTATATGCACATACTTAATTACACATCTATCCTAAAAGATAAAAGTATGCATAAAATACATGAAAAATCATTTAAGAAACAATATTATTTTTAAAATACACTTTCAGAGACTAGGTATCTTGGGAGGTTTGTGATTCTGACATAAATATTTTCAAAACAATGGCTATTTCCAGCATTTTTACTAGTAATTAACAAGTTAAAATTTATTAACAACAAAGCTCATTTTATCACTTTAAACCACAAAATTTAAATGTGTATTATAAAAATGATTGATCAAGTGCAGATCCTATCCTCATGAAAATATTGTTTTAGTCCTGTGTGGCTACTGGGAACATCACAGTGGTCTTGTCTCTGGTCTTTTCTCTGCTCTCAGCAATTTGGCAAGGTTTGGTCTGTGGTCATGTTTATAAAAGTTCTCCATGTCTTATGACTCATAAATGGTCATCTATCTTGCTCATACCTAATGGTCTATTTCAAACACATCTTTCTTTTTTGGCTCTATTTAGCTTCAACATGAAATTGTTTTTGCTCTTTCTAAATGTGCTTTCACCCTACTATGAGTGAGTTTTTGGATAAATTTAGGCTATCAAAGCAAATGGTCTTACACATTGAGGAAATACAAGAATTTCATTAAGGTTTTTCCGTGACAGGGATTTTTCAAGGATTACTTTGGAGTATTGTGTCCCGTAATTTCACCTGAGTCACCTAAAACTGTATCTCATATTGTTTAGTAGCTTAATACATTTAAGGAATGAATAAAAATAAAGTATCATTATATGATGCATTTATATAATATCAAATTTATCACATATCCTTAAGGAGTATAATAAATTTGGTTAAATTTTTGTTACTGTTGGTGCTGATCCTAGAGAGAATGGTACAACCAGAAGAGGTAGAAGGAGAGGAAAAGATGCTGGTATAAGCCATGACAGTTTTTCCTGGGACTCTGGGACTGATTTCTGGTATGGAATTTGAGGCTACCTCTTAGCTAATGGTACAGGAAGTTGGGGGCTTCTCTGCCAATGTAAAGTAGCATACACCAACACACTGATAATTTGGGGGCCATTCCAGGATTCTTTGAAATTTGAAAAATTAAATCCGTAGACCAGAGGTTAAGGTTCAGAGAAATTTTATTATAGCTTAGAATTTTAGGAAGGAGAAATGAATGGGAGCTTAAGTCAAAATGGTAAGAGACCAAAGCATAGTAGAGCAAGAAAATCAAGAGGGGGTTTAGGAAGCCCCCTAGGAGAAGAAGGCAGAGATCTTCCCCAGTGAGGTAAGCAGGACAAATGGAAGCTTTAGAAGTTCAACTTGAGGCCTGAGTCATAATTTTCTGTGAACCTCATGGATAGTCCGAAGGCTGATTTGACTCTGAATCTTAACTCTCTAGGAAGGGCTTGGAAGAGGAAAGGAAAGGCCAGATCCTTCTGTAGTTTCTGACCTGTAGTAAAGTGCAATGTTCTCGTAATTTTCCTATAGGCCCAAGGATAATTCCAATGTTTAGCCAAGAGAAAGCTGTTCGCTTTGGGGGTCCTGCCTTGCCAATTTAGAGGAAAGTCCCTGGCCCAGAATCCTCTCATCTGAACACCACACAAGACCCCTCTCTCCCAGGAGTTTCTCTGCTTGCCCAGAGAACTCTCTCCCTGGTCCTCACTCTCTTTTCAGCCTTCCTGCCTCAGGCCTGTGCAGTCCTCCTCTCTTCTTCCCTTTTTCTCTATTCTTCCTCCCCATATCTCTCTGATGTACACATCCCTCCTCTCTCTCTCTCTCCCTCTGCTTTCTCTTCTTTCCGCTCAGTCACATGCACCCTCTCTCTCTCACGCACATCTGTTTTTCACCCCACTTTTCTACCACCTTCTCACTCTCCCCTTACAAATGAGAAATTGTGTTTGAGCCTTTAGATTTCAAAGCTTCCTCCCTTTTTTGACCATGACTCTCTATGATTTTTAAACATTTTATTGGTATATATATATATATATATATATATATATATATATATATATATATATACATAACAAGATGCTCAGTATCATAAGTTATTGGAGAAAACCCCTTAAAACCACAATGACACCCCCTTTATGCAGTAGCTATTCTCCCCCACCATCGCTCTTACTTCCTTTCTGCCACCTCGTCTGCAAATTTCCCTGACTCTTGGTGGGTGAGTTGCATAATTGTTAGGTTCTTAAGAGTCTCTGGATTTGTGTGTTGGACTATTTTAGGCACCCTTGGTGTCTATATCTGTTATCCTTCCATAGAATATTTGCCTTGCTGTGGGAATTATGTTAAATATGACCTTGAATAAGACCTTGGGCCCAAGAAACTTTCATGGCCTTATATTGTGAGCCCCATACCTAACAGTAAACACTTCAAAGACGGCTTTTTTTTAAATTATTTGTTTATTTGCAAGGGGGAGTAGAAAGAGAATGGACACACTAGTGTATTTTGCCACTGTAAACAAACTCCAAATGTATACAGCACCTTGTTCATCTGGTTTTACATAGGTAAAACTGGGCCGTTGAACCCAGACCATCAAGCTTTGCAAGCAAGTGTCTTAACCACTGAGCCCTGAGCCATTTCTCCAATCCAAGAGTGCTTCTCTTAGAGATGTTTGATTTAGATGCTTAGATTTTAGCATCTCTTATTGTCACCTAATCAACCTTTACTCTCTACTGGTGAGTTTGTTAATCAAGCATGAAATAGAGCCTCATCTACTCATGAAGATCTTTTACTACCTGCACAAAGTTTGTAGTAAACTGTCCACATTAATCCTTTGGATCCCTATAAGCTTTGGCTTAGGCAACAGTAGAACTTTATATTTTCTTACAGCCTTTTCATCTATGCCTTTCAATTATTTCTTTCTTCTTTTTAAAAAAAAACCTCACTTTCTAACAGAATATTTAAAAAGGTTTCCATAGATTATGTGAGAAAATAAAGGAAAGACATATATGAAACTTAGAGGATCTTTTCAAGTTTTAAAATATCAAATGTTTTGATGAGCAACTAAACATTTCTGATGATTTTCTCCAATCTTATGATTCAAACTCAGTACATGAGAAATGTTTGGCACAGGGTGACATATTTCATGTGTCCTTTATAAGCTTAAAAACAACAACCAGGCCCTTCCTGCTAGATAAGTCTCCCAGACACACCAAAATAAATAAATCTCTGTGCCTCCCACATTGTGGTAGCCCTTTGATGGGAATGGCAACTGCTGATGGAGGTCACCCCCCCCCCTTTTTTTTTTTCTTGTCTGTTCTACTCTTGTAACACAAGGGCTCCCTCCAGTGTCCAACACGTCACACATTCATGCTAAGCCTTTCAGTTGAGTTCCTAGACCAACACTTCTGATCTGGTCTGTCTCAGATGGGTGTTGACTATGCATTCCTATTACTGCTTCTGTCATAAAATCCTTTAGTTTAGAAAGGAATTCCTTAAGAGAGTCACGCTTGTTGGTGCTGGTCTATAATCCCAGCACTTGTGAGATGGAGGCAGGATGATCAGGAGTTCAAGACAATCCTCAGCTGCATAGTGAGCTTGTGTTTGTGACCACTTGGGCTATATTAGGCATTGTCTAAAATAAGTAAGTAAATAAATAAATAAACAAATAAATAAATAAATAAAATGAATCCCTTGAGTATTCCACTCTTTGTGTGTAAGGAAGTAGTCAATCATTGAGTTCTCCTCTCGTGCTGTGTTTTATGTGTTGGGTAGACACGGCAAACTTGGTCGGAAGAACCGAGACATAGCTTGGCTATTTCTCAAAGTCAAA
Organism: Zapus hudsonius; assembly: GCA_004024765.1. Lineage (NCBI taxonomy): Eukaryota > Metazoa > Chordata > Mammalia > Rodentia > Dipodidae > Zapus > Zapus hudsonius. The sequence continues at coordinate 21,947 of PVHP010007205.1, forward strand.
AGATGAAATATAGGAAAAGGAAAAACACTCACAAATGGTATCAAAAATTTTGATTTCATTTGTTCTGTCCTTCGATTTCATATTATTGACCAAAGTAGTTAAAGATGACATACCTTCATCATGTCATGGAAATCAGTAGCTAGTTACATAATGACAAACTGAGTCCTCTGCTCAAACCTCACTTCAATGGTAATTCTCTAGAATTCCAAAATTTAAAAGAACCAGAAAGGCTACAACTGGGAAAGTATCTAGCCATTATGAGAGGAACATTTCAGTAACCTGTCCACATCACTATCCACCCTCATTTGTGATGAGCATTTTAGCCTTAATAAAGCTTATGATAAAAACAGAGGCATAAAAGTGCCTGTCACCACCTTCTCAGAATAGTTAAACTAGATTGAACCAAATCCATAAGGTTTCCTTATAAGCTAACATTTAACCCTGTTTGTGGGCAGGTTAAGTATAGGCTATAGGCATGCTGGAAGGAAGTTTGATATGTTCAAACACATTGTCAAATTTTAGGGGTCAAAAAAAGAGGCTGAGACCAGATTGGGAAAAGTAAAGGGAACTTCATTTTTCTGCAGAGTGGAGGCGGTGGTTTAGAATGGTTGCCAGGCAGCCTACAGGTTTTTGCAGGCCAAAGAAGGGTTGGGGGGAAGCATTCCTCAAGGGAGGGATAGAGAAAAGTGGGAGGGAGAGAGAGAAAGGGAAAGAGAAAAAGATAGATGAGCGAGAAAGAAAGGAAAGACAAAGAGAAAGGGTGTGCATATGGGAGGGAAACAGGAAGACAGCTATAAAGAAATAGATAACCCAGGGATGGGCAGAAAGAGAGGGGTTAGTGAGCTTTTCTGTTTGTGCCCTTAGTCATGGCGTTTACTGGGCTGGCCAGTGGAAGGAGGTTTGTGGAGGCATGAGCTCTCAGTCCTTGGTGGAAGAGAAAGCGAGGCTCATTTAAGGTAGTTTTGGAGCAAGAGGGAGATCTAAGATTGATAGACTATAGTTTTATTATATTTTCAGTTGGGGGCTTTAGTCAGCATGCCATTTCAGTGAGGAAGAAATGTTAGGCTTCTGATTTCTTCATGCCACAAGCAAGAATTCCAAGTTTTTTGTTCCATGTTCTATCATTGAAGACTATTTGTGACATCAACACCATCTACCAGGAGTTCAGTTACTGCTTGTCTAAAGCAGTATCTTTAGATTTCTGCTCTCCATGATAACTCTTCTCTTGCCAAGACATTTCTTGGGAGTGTTTGGACGACTATTATATTCAATTTGACCAAATACATTTAGAATTCCATTAGATTTTACTGTGGAATTATCCACCAATTTTTGTGAGACGTGTTATTGTTAATGACAGCATCTCAAAAGAAAGAGAAAGAAAAAGAAGAGTTTGGAAAAGGAGAAAGAGGTGTACATAGAAAAAAAAAGAAATAGGAAGAAGGAAGGAAAGAAGGAAGGGAGGAAGGAAAAAAGAACAGAAGGAAGGAAAGAAGAAAGGAAAGAAGGAAGGGAGAAAGAGGTAAACTAGCAAAACACTGGCATGTAGTGGTTCATGTTTGCCAGGCCTGGATAAATCCAGAATTTTCACCAGTACTTCTGAGGATCTTTTAACTCCATTTGCTTTATGCTCAAAAAGCTGACAAGTGTAGTCTTCCAGGAATCTCTCACCTTTAGAACTTAATGATATTTGAAGAAGGGCACAGTGATCCCCTCTAAATTTATGTCAAACACTGAAAGGCAATTCTCTGTGCTCTGCTGTGGTCATGCCTGAGCATGAACGGAAGCCTAGGACACAGGCTAATCTCTGGTAACAGGAAACATGGTTCACTTGATTATGACATTTCCAGAATGGTAATAGAGGGTGAAGGAATCTGTGTTTGTCAACGAGATGTACTCCAATTCCAAACCTTCCTTACAGGTTGGGATTGCTGCATTCATGGCTATAACTTTGTTCATTGACATCCTAAAAATTTTGTGTTGTTAAAAGAATAAACCCAACAATTTTTATTCCTCTTTTAGATACCATAAAATCATTAGGTCTTACTTTTCTGATATCCTCTCTCCTTTATTTTTCCAATATCTTTCTCTCCCCCCCTCTCTCTTTCTCCCTTTGTTTATGTCACAATACTTTTCTTCCTCCACTACTGAATGTCAACTCACATCATCCACTCACTGGATTTCTGGAATGGAGTTTCTCAGGGATTTCAGAAAAGTCCTTGAGCTCCAACCCTTAAGCATGTGTCTGTTACTTAACCAAAGAATTCATAAACTTCGCTGAGAAGCATAGTTTTCATTTTATTCAGACCTACCAGGGATGCAGAGGAGAGTAAAGGACAGGACCGAGAAAGGGAAGGGAAGGTGCCCAGGGAGAAGAGAATATACCACGTGGTCCTCAAGCAGGGCCCTGGAAACAAAAACTGTGCAAAGGGATTTCTTTTTTCTTTTCTTTTTTTTAAAGGCTTGTGCTTTCAACGTGGTTAAAAGGCTATAAAAACAGCAACAGAGAAATATCCCTTCCCACCTGGCAGCCTTCCAAGGTGGAGAGATGCATTGTCTTATCTGCCGGAAGAGCCCAAGAGCAAGAGGAAGAAAATGATTTTCTCCCTGATGTCAAGTAAGATCTTTGGAGTCAGCCCTCAGGAAGAGATTGGCACACCTGCGTTAGCTGTTGGCCTAAACTCAGAGAAGGGGTCCCACACCTGGCCAAGGTGCACTTTGGAAAGATATTTGATTAGATGAGGCGAGCTCACACTGAGTCCTGGACTGAGGTATGCAGAGCGAGCTGAGGTAGTAACCTAAGTAGAGATAGATGGAGGGCTGTTTTGGAAATGGATAGTATCTAACCTAAGGTTCCTCCCTTGTGAGCCTATTTCCTGCCTAAAGGCCTGAATCAAAGCTCTTGGGCCAACCTAGCCACTCTCTTTTCCTTTCTGTGATTCCTGAAATTTCTTCACTAGGATATACCTTTCTATAGTAAAGGTAACTATTAGTAATTTTCTTTTATTTTTGGAATTATAAACTGTACATAGAAATATAGCATCTTCCAACGTGCCCAAATTCAATCTAACTGTACTATTTTAGTGTTTATTTAATAATATCCAAAGTGGATATTCATGTAGAAGAGGTTACCAACTTTTAATTTAGGGGGAAGAAAGAAAATAATCTCTGTTAGAAACTTAAGGGAATTTCCGTTATCATCTAGAAAAGAAAAAGGTTATCACTTAATCTGACTTCCATATGCCTTCACTATATCTAAGTGTTACTTCTATCTCCACATTCAAGAGACATGGAATCCAGGGATAAAAGACTCTCAACTAGTACACAGATCCCAGCTCTAGTCTATTGCTAAGGGTGCAGGTGTTTTAAAAGCAGAAGTCACAAACCCAAGTGTTATTAGGGGCTTTATGTTTAAAAACCTGAATAATGAAAACTGAGTATAAAATTAGGATAGAATAATAATTATACCAAAATTAAGAACATAGTCTATGTCTAAAGGATCAGTTGTTTTCTACAATTATCTGATCCAGATATTTACCAAAATATACCAGAAATATAGACTTTTGTGTAAAATATCCCCAAATTCAAAGTTATTCAACCCTAATATTTCTGAAAGATGGATCCAGGCTGAAGTTACTAATTTGAGATTCCAGCATTTCTCAAGAATTTTTTTTGAGGGGGTGAATCTTTCATTTAGAGTTTTCTGATAAAAAAAGGCTACAAAATATTTGCCCTTACTGTACTTGGAGACAGGGCCATAGAGTCCCTCTTCTTGAGTTTTCCTTGGGAAACCAACATTCTATTTTCTCCAATATCCATAGTCAAGCTCAAGAACTACTTTATAGCTGGTATCAAATATTCTCTAAAGTTGTCCTCAGGCTTGCTGTTGCTTCCTCTAGTTTTAGGTGCATCTGCTTCTCATTCAGCTCTGAAAACTTCTCTCTGCGAGGTTCTTCCTTTGCCAACTGTCCTGGTATGTCACCCCCACCTCACAGTCAGTATCCAGCAGCTAGCTGCTGAGCATGCACTCTGGAGAGACACAGAAAGATTCTTTGGGATCAATTGTTTCCTTCATCACACCCTTCACTGGAGGAAGGAGATAAGACAATGAATGCCCCAATTAAACACAGTTTGTTCAGCTAATTTATATCACAAAGGCTAAAATTCAGTACTTAATAAAAGAAAAAGCATAGTCATATGGCTCAAAGCCAATTACTACTGATTCCTTAACCAATTTGATTTGATAGAAAAGTCAATAAACTTTATGCTATTTCCTTTTGAATTAATGAAAGTCTGGAAGACCCTATGAAGCTAATTATGTGTGGTCTTTAATTTAATCATATGAAATTCAGAAAATGTAAAATTAGTAGATGTTTAAGTGCCTGTTTTCAAGTACCAGCTAGATCTTTATGGTACTTGTCAAATTGAATATCATCTATAATGTCTGCTTTGCTCTTTCGAAGCCAAATTTGTAACTGTGCAGCTAGGTATCTACAGGGGTCTCCTTGCTTCACTAACTCCCTGTCCCTACCCTTCTCCACTTGCTACACCTTGGATTTGTTTCAAAGAATCTATAGCTGGAAGAATGAGGTATTCTTGGAGAGTTTCAGATTCATATACTGCATGACTGAACAATTCTATCACCCATTTTCTTTGCCGTGAAAAGCACATTGTGAAATTTCGTTCCTTATTTGGAGAAACATTTTGAAGTGAAAGAAAACCAAGCTAGGCCTTTACTCTATGTTTTCTCTAAACTCTATACAGAATCCCTAATGAGAATATCATTAACTCTATTTGAGAGTGAAGACATCCCAAGCCAAAGAGAGTTCATTGTTTTGAAGTAGATAAGCCAGCTCCTGGGTCTTAAAAAAAAAAAAACCCTTGATTTTTATTAACAGTTAGATACATTGTATGAGCTAGTCTTGTGATGGTACCCCCATTTCCCTCAGTGATGTTGATCTTCTTACTGGATAACCAGGTAACCACATTCTCACACCAGCATTTGGCAGTGGCCATAAGACTAAACTCTAAACCAGAAGACAAGTAAAACTGTGCCATCATTGTGAACGGTCCACATATTAGACATTCTTTTAATATTAATATCTGTTTACCAATTCCTCTTCCTACATCCAATGTACCCTGTTCCTGTTGATTAATCTCCACACAACCTGAACATGCGTATTTGATTAGGCTATTTAGTATCTTCCATGTGTATCCCTTGGCAATCTTACCCAGCTCAAGACAATCATCTGTCTCTGCAGAACGAAATAATTTCCATTATAACATTTCACACACCAGAAATGGAAAAATATGTTTCTGATTTCTTTCAAGAACCACTCAGTCATAGTATTTTCTTACAGCAGTCTGAGGAACAAGCCAAATGATTGACTAAGAGTAAAATTCTGTCAAGCTAGTAAACTAGAAAAAGTTTTGTAAACATTACTAGCCTCGGTTAGTCCAAGGTGAGAAAAAAAAAAAAACACACCATTACACACGTGATTTTAGAATACTACTTTCTTTTTTTTCTGTTACTTTTTTCTTTTTATTATGCTTCATTTTTAACATACATAAAAGTAGAAAGAGTGGAAAAACAAATTAAATAGCCAGCAGTTTTCATCTGCATTCTTATCTAATTCCAATTCCCCCAGTAATTTGGAAATGATCCCAGATATATTGTTTGATCCATAAATACTTTAATATGTATCTCTAAAAGATAAAAGATATTTTTAAATAGCCATAATATTATTAACTTAATAACCCAAATAACTTATCACTAATAGCATATCATTTGACCAAATAAACTCACGATTCTTAATAAAGTGTTTCTCCTTTCTATATAATATTTATAATAGATTAAATACTACTTTCTTTTCTGAGTAAACATTAAAAATATTAATACTGTTATAATAGATTTCTTCTCTATAGGTTAAAACTTCAGTTGTAAATACTGTTAATTAAGGTCATGCTCAATGAATTTTCCATACACTTGTCTTTGTGTATAATGTTGCAATTGATCTTAATATGGAAATAAGTCATGCTAGTGTAACTAAATTTAACATGCCATGCATAGCAATGGAATCCATCCACACTAATGTACAAAAGGATATTTTAGAGTTATGCTTATATAATAATATATTTCACTCCAGTTTTGGTGATAGTATATATGTGAATAATTTAAAAGATATTTAATTCTTTGTTCCTCTCAGATTACTTTTACAAATCAGAGTGAATTTATTTTATTTTTATTTTTTTAAATGTGTTTTTTAAAATATTTTATTTATTCATTTTCAAGCACAGAGAGAAAGAGAGAGAGAGAGAGAGAGAGAGAGAGAGAGAGAGAGAGAGAGAGAGAGAGAGAACACCAGGGCCACCACCTTGTGGGTCTGGTTTATGTGGGACCTGGGGAATTGAACCCGGGGCCTTAGGCACTGGAGGCAAGTGCCTTAACCGCTGAGCCATCTCTCCAGCCCCAGAGTGAATTTATTAACTCTTAATTTTCAGAGAAAATTCCCAGTGGATCTGTCAGAAAGATCAAATTTGAATGTTAAACTTGGGAAATGTGATGAGAAATCTCATGAGCTGTGGTAAATTTGTAAACAAATGTATGGATGAATTCTGGAACTATATTGTTGTATGAGCAATTTTAGAAAGGTATCACTTAATATCTCTACTTTTTATTTGCCTATGATTATCTAAAATAACCTAGATATGTTTGTTTATTATGCTGTATTAAAACTTAGGCATGTTCAAAGATCACTAGACTAGTAGACAGAGATGATCCATGAGAACCTTCTATAGCTTTGCTTCTGTTAGGAGGTACAGCACTGTATAAGACACCAGGATTTTAAATTTCTGTAGTCATCTTTATCAGGTGTGCACTGACATTTTTATAATGATGTTAGAACTAATGTGGGAATGTCCTTTCTTTAGTTATACCAGCATGTAATGCTTTCCTACCATATCAGTTTGTGAGCATCTGTAACTCTAGGTTTAGACAATAAAAAAGAATATTGATGTTTACATTGTGAGATGGCACATAAAATTGTTTTTTCATTTATTTGTTGATCAATTGAAGTCTGAGGGCCAAATTTCTGACACCTTCCAATTCTAAATAGAAGTTTTCAAGTTTTTATTTTGTAAGGATGTGTATTTAAATATTTTATTTATTTGCAAACAGAGAGATACAGAGAGAAGAGAAGAGACTCACCTCTGAATATTTCATTGAGAACCAAACCATCACTCATGCATGAAGCTTCCAGAGAAATTCAAACATTTAAACAATATCATCTAAGAATGATAATCACAAGGTTGATTGTGAGAAAATGATTGGATACCATACTACAAGTCAGATACTGTCTCTATTTACTGTTGGCTTTTTTTAAATTAAAAAACCTTTATGAAATGTCTAGTTATTGTGTTATCAAGGGAAACACTTCTAATTACCAAATATTCCTATAAATGTTTCCATTTTAGTGTTGATGTTGTGGTAGGTTGTGGTTGATTTTGAGATTACTCAAAACTACTTCATGGAACTGGCAGTTTATCACCCAATTCTGAATACCTTTGTTTAGGTCATGTTTAATTTTAGCTGTGGAATTCTGACATTTTATACATCATCTCTTCATGACTTAAATGAAAAGCATTTCATGAAACAGAGGATGTTGCTTAAAATCTAATGTGAACTTAGTTGGATTTTTATGAATCATTTCTTAAAAGATTTTTATTTCTGCCACACTCACACTATTGAAATCTCAAACTCAGAACCTCACTTAACTTCAAGAAATAATAATATACTGTCCCACAGAGAAATTGTAGCAATAGTTCCACAAACAGAATCCTACTATATTCATCAAAAATCAACATGCTGGAAGAGAGGACTGTGGGTCATCTCAAGAATCATAAATCAAAAATCTCCACACTGGAAGCTGAAGTGTCACTCGATGATATTGTGTTCAGAAGATGTGGTGAGAATTGTCTTATTTTTATGGATGATTGCAAAGTTCTTTATACTTGACTGAGATTTGATCTGGATAAGAATCAGCAAATCAATATCAAATATGAAAATGAATTTTATTTTAAGACTGTGATAATTGACTTCAAAAGATTTTTTTCATGTCCTAGAGAGTACAAAGTAATGCTCATAAATAATCATGTGAAATCTTTGCTGAAATCATGCATTTATTGATTGCCAAGTTCCTTAATGGTTAGAATTTATTTTTTAAAAGAAAATTTACTGTAGTTATGTTTATTTTGTTGTTTACAGTTAAGTTCTCAGAACATATTATATAAAAATGGTATTGCATACATATGGACAGAGTTTGATTTGCATATTAATGGTTTTATTGGGCTAAATAAAATAGTTAAAATGCAACTGAATTAAATTTTGTTTTAAATATTAATAAAGTATGATTAAAAGTTAATTGCTAAATAATTTATATACAAACAATTTTGAAATGTCCTTTGAAAGGTGAGCTTTCTAAAATATACACTTAATGTAGACATCAAAATCCATGAATAAAAAGCTATGAAAAAGAAACAGTGAAAAAAGATGTAAAAGTTAATGTCAGGTGCAATTATGAAGTCATCATAGAGTAAAATCACATTACATTTGTTGTGATATTAATACATTAAAGTGTAAAAATGATTGCTGAAATTTATTACACTCTGCAATCTTTTGCCAATAAATTGCTTATAAATTTAGCTCTGCTATACTTGCATTAAAGTGTTGTTGGCAATACTGAAACTTCAGAAGATTTATTTTAAGTATGTTGACAGAGAAAGTAGTTGGTTTAGAATGTCTATAAGTGTATTTCTCTTTATCTCCATATAATCTTATAATATTCAAAGTATATTAAGCACTGAGTATCTTGTATGTTGCTAACTGATTTAAACCAGCATACTGAAATCATTTGCTTAATATATCATGAAACTTCCTCACTAAGTAATATATGTAAATCATGTAGATTAAGCACCATTTTATCTCTAATTTCTAATATGGTACTTACAATTTCTTATAGTATATAATTATCACAAACTAATCGTTTATATTAATGGATCTTTAGATTAACCCAGTAAAGATTAACCATGTACTTATCTTTTTAATGAGATGAATTTCAATATTTGATATTTTATAATAATATGGTTGTTTTGCTACTGTGTTGTATAATCAATGCTTTAGGATTATCTTGATATGCCAATGCTTACTTCTGCCTTCCCATGTGAGAATAAACCTCCTCATGAAACAGTGCTATTATCCATTTTTTAGGTCTTCTCTAATAGATTCATAGTTACTGATTTGGTTATAGAAATATCTTTTTATCACACTGATAATTATGACAAAATATGTACACATAATCCCGTCTTCACTTTTGCTTTCTTAACCTCTTACTATGTGCCTGACACATTTATTGGTAAAGAAAAACATACTAACTAAAAGAAAATTTTCCTTGTAGCATCAAGGAAGTGATGATAAATCAGTTTAGGGGCTTGCAAGAAATTCCAATGGTTAATATTATTTGCTTGTGAAACCTGTTGGCCTGGGAACAATACCTGAGCCATCCACATGAAGCCAGATGAAAAAATGTAGCACAAGTGTCTGGTGTTCAATTTGTGCTGGTCAGAGACCTTGGTACACACATACACATAGATGCAAATCGCTACACATTTTATTCTAAAATATATAAAAATAAGTGATGTATGGCAAAATCTTCATAATAAATCAAAAGCAGGAAATGGCTAAAATTTTCAAGATTTTATACACAAAATTCTCTATGAATACCTGAAATTGGGAATTGGTATAAAAAATTGAGAAGTATATGTACATTTTTTCTATTTAATCTTTTTCTGAAAAATAATATACTCAATATATGCGCTTTTTAAACTTTGTACATGCTTCTATTTCTAACACTGTAACTAGGGAAATCTGTTAAAATATTTTTAAAAGTAGGTAAGCAAGGTTGAATAAAATATTGTCAAATAACTTCAAAAGGATAAAACTGCAATAATGGTGAGAAATTACTTAACAATCTCAACCCAATCAAATAAAGTAACTTTTACCCATGGCTAAGAAGAAAAATAAAGTTTAAAGAAAAGAAACACACAAATTTTGTGGTCATGGTTGAAGGACTTCAAGCAATGATCACCTGAAGATATGATGCTGGGACAGAGTCATGTGTATTTCCTTATATTAGGGAAAAGTTAAGAAGAATACTCTCAGGAATAAAGAACTTTGATTCCAGCATCCATGGGCACTCCATATATAATTTTTAAACCAAAATCAATAGTCATAAAGTAAGTCACCACTAAGCTAGAATGACAAAATGAACACAGAGTAGAATGGAAGTTGCTTTTAACTTCAATGTTGTAAATATTAGAAACACTTAAAAATATCCATCACTGAGTATCTTGTTAAAGGAAGAAGGGAATAATAATACTTATAGAATTAGAAAATTATTACATGTGATAAGAAATTTACAAATGAAATGCAAAATCCATTGAACTAGCAATCAGGCAAATGAACTGAAAAGTGGTAACTATCATTAAGTTGAGTAACATATTTCTAACATACTCATGTATCAATCACTGAAGATGAAATAATCATATACTCTGAGAGAAGTTTTGAATTCTAATAATACTTCATAAACTATCATGGACTAGAGTCAACACATATTTACAAGGAAATCTATTTTGACTAATATCTTTGTAGATGAAACTCAAAAGAACTCAGTATTTTCCTATTGATGTAAAATACAAAAACAGGTTTTAAAACAAAATAAAGTGAAATCTGAAAAGCTAAATTACCCTACATACAAATAAATATAAAAGTGTGATCAAAATGGTTTCTCAAAGAAAACTCCAGTCAAAAAAATCACCAAATATCTTAATTATAAATTGCACTTTAAATAGGATATGTGAATACTACATAAAGAATATTTTATTTATATTATACATTGTTGTTACCAGCACGTTATATATGAAAAGCTGCATATTTTGTATTTAATATATATTATATATAATATATACTAGTATGTATGTGTAACATATGTATATATAATTATATATCTATCCCACACACTCTTAGTAAGTTGAGAATTATGTAACAATGTAACAAACACATATTAAATATATATATATATATATATATACATATATATATATATGTATATATATATATATATGAACTTTGTCCATACATATCCATATGCATTCCTTTTACTTCATCACCCTTCCAAGTGGGCTCTGTTCAGCCTCCAAAGCCAGTGATGTGAAAGCACACACACACACACACACACACACACACACACACACACACACACTGCTGGTTTGTTCTCTCCTCTTTTCACTTTCTCTCATGCTATATAGATTCTGCTCTTGGCTCTTTATAGTGAAGCCAGGATATAGGATACATGGCTGATCCAGGGTAGAAAGATCTTCACAAGGAAATTTGTCTTTAGATAATGATAGCTAAGAATTCCATTCCAGTTCTTTCTAAAGTGTCTCGTGAGTTATTTAGGGTCAATCTCTGCCCCCAATTCCCTTAGGATACAGATGCCAAGTCTCTCAATGATGCTGAGATGTTCGTTCCATATGTGCATTGCTGGGGGGTGCAACAGCCCTCACTTTTCCTCTCTTCAGAGGAAAGTAGAGGGGAGGAGAAACATGAATCAGCCCTGTGGATCTCTCCATGGTAATTCACAATATTGCCCTTTTAATAGATTTCCACCTTAGAAGTAGATGATTGGCTAACTGAGGATTTCTTTTGGGAACTCATCTTAGTCTTGGACTTCAACAACAGGATCTTACCTCAGGCCTGGGGTGGGTAGTAGAGTTGATAGTCACCCTACTCTTTCCTTTGTTAAGCATTTAATATTGCCCCATTTTCACATGAGAGCAACATCTCTACCCTGTCATGTGCTCACACTTCTTTATGCTTATCTCTGATAGATTAGCTACCTTATAGAGAAACTAAATCTTCTGTAGAAGTTGCTGTCAATAAAACTCAACATGGCGGTCTTTTCAGATCTCATACTGTGAAATTTCCTATTTCAGATGCAATCTTGTCTAGCAAAGAATCATGTAAAATAATTTAAAACTCCACATTCTGGAAAATAAAGTAACCTGAGCAGTTGATAAGAGACTCTGTTTTTCTCACACAGGATATTTTAGGGGTAGATTAAACAGACAATAAACACACAAAGATGCAGAAACGGAAATTCTCTCAGCTATCATGGATACTATTCATTCTACTTCCTCATAGACTGCTTTACCAGTTTACTAAAGTGTGTTAGTTCACTTACTTGCTTGTATAGCATCTCTTCTCTTGTTAAGATTTTAGTATCTTTTGTACTCCACACACATAGAGAAACTAGCTGTTATTCAGCTAGTTCTATTCCCTTGTGAGTACAAATCTCTATTGATAAAAATAGATGCAATGATGGAAAACAGATGTCTTCCTGTATACCTATTTATGCAGTTATCTGACCTTTCCTTCCCCCTTTTTGCTTGCTCCCTCCCACCCTTCTCTTTATTCCTTCCTTTCTTTCTTTTTAATAGATGCTGACTGCACACTGCCTCACATGTAATATTGAGCTATTCTCCTACCCCTCAGTTCCTTACTTCTGAGAAAAAAAAGCATCATTTATAAAGCATGATTTTATATATAATTTTATAATTTGCCGATTATCATAGTTCCAATTTCCCCACTCATAATTTTGTGGTGAATACCTGGGTGAATCTTGAGTAACTCTTTCCTTTTTTTGATAAATGTTAATGTGTTTATATTCCATTTTTTTAAGTTTAGTCTTTGTGCAGTCTATTGCTCAGTCTAAAGATTTCTAGAAGGCAGAGAAAAATGGAAGGTTGCCTTGAAATTTTATGACTATACTAGATTGTCTACATGTAAGACTGAAATAAACTCCAGGGGCTTTAAAGTGACTTCAGAACTGTGCACTGTTCCTTTAACAGTGGGGCACCTCAAGGTCTAAGTGATTTTCCCTTGGTCACATAGAACTAGTCTAGGAAGCTTATCTTTTGTGAATTCAGTGCAGTATCACACTTCATATCTACTGCCAATAATAAGGAATGTTCATTTTCAGGTGTGAATTTTATCCCATTTTCTGAAGTAATAGATTATTGGTTTCCTTTCATGAGTAAACATGTCAAGTATGGTTTCCCATTCATGTGATAACTAGAGAGGAGCTGTCTGTGACGTCTATTCAGTTATAGGCTCTCTTGAGTGGTTGTGCTCTTTTCCCAATCAGACTTTCAGAGTCATGTGAACTGAAGTTCCCTGCATCTGTTACACCTGTTTCCAGTGAAGCTGAATGGACTAAACAAACCCCTAATATTACAGGGAGATGGGATGTTGCAAGGTTGGAGCCAGATTACCTTGGGCCGCCTATTGCCATTTATGGCCCACCTCTATATCTGACCTAATGTCCACATGACTATCAGTTGATCAAGTGTGACCTTTTTGGAACACACTGACAAACCCCCCAGCTTCCACCAACCCAAGGGCTAAGTATATCATCAGACAGCATCTGAAGCCTAAGGTGGAGGCTTCCCCACTTTGTTGTAACCCGCCTACCTGATGGTCAGCCAATGTATTTGTGAATGGATACATTGAAATGAACAATGAAAAGTGTGTTGATTTATGACTATTTTTTCTGTTTCATAACTATATAACCTGCAAGCAATTGTTAACACTTTGGAACATAGAAGTGGGGTAATGTAAATCTGTGTTCCTGGACCATGGTCACTCATATTTGGCTCCGGAATAAACCACTTCTCATTTCTCATTGAAGTGAGAACTGTGACTTTTCTGCGGACAGTCATTTCTTATACTACCTCATTTGGCTATCTACTCTAAAGTTGCAGGGAAGATGTAGAGATAGTGACCTAAATGTGGCATATAGATAGGATTGTGCTATATCTTTCCAAGGCCTTCCCCTTGCAACATACCTCCTTGAGCGAGTATTTTCCTCTCTAAGGTTCCATTGGCTGGAGACTTAATCCTAAACAGAGGACTTCATGGAGGATGTTTTATATTCAAACCATAGCAATGCATGCTAATGTTTTTTAAATGTTGCTGAATTTTTTAAAAGGAAGACAGAAGTCAACACACACTCTGAATAATTCCACAAGTATGCTTTGAAGAACTTTCAGTACCTTACAAAGAAGAAACACGAAGGTGATGAGAAAAAATGCCCAGGAATAGAAATTGCAAATGTTGAAAATATTTTTATTCTAATGGGCTTAATGATTTTTAAAACTTAGACTTTCAATTGAAACTTTATTTAAAGTCATTAGAAGTATGGCTAAATTTTTGGAAAACATTGAGTATAAAACACAGCTATGTATCCAATGTGGAATAAATAAATACAGCTAGTTTTTTACAGAACACAGAACTTGTTGTAGTAAAATACAGTTTAATTTTCAGCTTTCTGCTTAGTTGTACAAAATCAGAAGAGAGCCATATGGAGTGCCAAGGAGAAAGAGACAACAGTGAAAACATTAAGAAAGTAAACTTATGTGTGGTAGAAAATCAAACCACACAAAACATTTCTAGGTTTAGCACCAGATGTTTTCTGTCTTAACCAGCTTGGTCTGCTCTCTGGAAGCCATCAAGCATTGGCTATTAATGGAACAATAAAAGTTGAGAACATAATGGTACTCCGTCTATAAGAAAATTTAAGAGAAACTATAAAATTGATGGCAAATTGTATTCCGTGTCAAATTAGCCTAATCTATGCATTGTAAAAGCACGTTCAAATACATCGTTAAAAAGTTTGTTATTAAAGTTGCCTATAAAAGAACTGGGTGTTAGGTTAGAGCTTTCTATTCCCTGCCATCCAAGAGTTTATAACACAGCAACAGTTATAATTCATTCAAGACACCACCATACTGTGGTCATTGACTTACACATCTAAAAAAGCCCTTCATCCATTTTGGTATTCACAAATGCAGGGTGTAGAACAGAACATCTTTGGGGGTGCTCATATTATTGGACAAACATGTGCCTCTCTTTTCAATGTTTTAATTTTAATCTTTTTTTTGTTTTAACCCATCCTCTATTCCATAATTATTTTTTTAATATTGGTTGCCTAGAATAGACAAAATAAATTTATCGACTTCAATGTCTCTTCAAAGAAAAGGCTGGGTCCCATATGTATATGTAGAATGTGAACTGCTGTGCTGACCACATGGATAAGCTCAACACCATTACTATTTAGGGCCAGAAATATTACATTCATTTTTCCCTTTCTCCTATTATCATTTTGGGGAGTTTATAAGCCCCACAAAAGTTGATAAGCCTTTATGGGAAGTGGTTGGTAGATAAATAAGTAGACAGGTGGAATATTGGAGGTGGAATGGGGTGTAAGTGGGGTCAAGGGAGGCAGATAGAGGATGGTATGGAATGGGAAGATGGTTAATTAAAACTAAAGAGATTATGAAGTCATATACTTCTTTGTTAAGTAAATGAAAATATATGTTAAGAAAAGAAAGAGTTTGGACAAAAGTTCCCTGTGGGTATGGTTAATGCAGTGCCCAGAGGGCATGGGTTGTTATAGAAAAATATATATCAGTACTACCAGTATTAGAATATTGTACAGTGAGTTGTTGGTCAGGGAGGATCCAGAGGTGTTAAAATAACACAGGTTATTACCAAGGCTCTTGGTTGCCCATCAAAACTAAATGGTAAAACCCTATTGCTGAAGATACCATGTGTGTTGGCTGAAGGGCACTAAGAATTTCAGCTACAACAGATCTGGTAGTTTATTCCCTGTTGACTAGCAGTCATAGTGCTGGAAGAGCTCTCCACAGCCAATTGGGGCATAAAAGTCACAGACACTCTTAACCTCCAAGCTATATAAGTGTCCACCAGGCAAGTTGTGCCCATTAGTGCAATAGTGGCAAATCTATTTGGGAGGTAACTAGCTGCTGTCTAATTGGACTTGAGGCTCACTCTATATGAGGCAGTTCTTACTTGATATTGAAAACCCATTCAGGGGCTTGGTATGTCAAAGGGCTGACTGGAGAAGTTCCAATGACTACTCTTGTTTGACTGCAAGGATATTTTATGCCTAACACATTGTCCTCTTAACACTTATGTTTCTGTCTATATCTTAGTGATGGTTTCCCTTTTGGTTAGAGAACTTTCTTGTTTCTGATATTGGTCACTACTGGGGAGATCAGGACTCATGAGAGTGCTTCACAGAAGTGATGTTTGGGTGTACAGCACTGAATGGGACATCTCTACCACACTCTCCAATGGCTCAGGGACTGGGTGGGAAGAGGTGATGGAAAGAATGTGATAATTATGGATAGGAATGAGTGCTTGAGACTGTTGTCTCCCAGTCACAGGGTGGTCAATGTATTCATTACTTCCCAGTTAATTATCAACATTATACCTGCATAAAATTTGATGCAACAACAGGTTGCAATAAATGCTGGAAAGGGGGCAAAATAAAAGTAAAACACGCCAATGTAAATGAGGGAATCATGGAAAGGAAGGTGGGGAACAAAAGAGGATGGTGTGGTGAGATGATGTAAAGCTTCTGTACAGAGAAACATACCATACACTGATGTGCCCTGACCTGTGGGTCAATCAGCAAAAGCTCTAGAGAGGGAGTGAGAATGAGAGAGGGACAAGAGATGCAAAGGATGGAGCAAGTCAGTATTTCCGATCAAACTCATTTTATTACAGAACAGGCAGTACTTAAATATCCTCTCGCAGGAAGGGATGCATGGGCGGTTACTTAGGAATTAGCATAACCAGGTTGCTAGGTAACCTGGCCACAGCAAGGGTCCTGTGATCTCTAGGAGGAAGCCTGCAGGCAGGAGAGAGAAAGTTTGGCAAAGAAATATGAACTTAGCATTGGTTAGTAGGGGGAAGAAAAGAGAACTTCAAAACAATGTTGACACAGTTTAAGGCACAATAAACAACTCCCTACAAAACACAAAGTCAACAGACCACCAACAGATTTGGGGAAAATCTTCTCCAGCTCTACCATGGACAGAGGACTAATATCTAGAACCTACAAGAACTCAAAAAATTAAGTAATAAAAAATCAAACACCTCCATCAAAAAAATGGGGCAGTGAAATCAACAGATAATTCAGAAGAGGAAATACAAATATCCATTTCCCATTTAAAAAAATACATCCATAATCTCAAGAAAATCAAATCAAAAGAGGAGAAAGAGAGAGAGAAAAAGAGTATGAGAGAGGGAGAGAGAGAGAGAGAGAGAGAGAGAGAGAGAGAGAGAGAGAGAGAGAGAGAGAGAGAGAGAGAGAGAGAGAGGTTCCATGTTACCCCAGTCAGAATGTCAATCATTAAAAAATCTACCAACAACAAATGTTGGCTAGGATGAGGGGGAAAAGGAGCCCTTATTCACTGCTGGTGGGAATGCAATCTTATACAACCACTATGGAAACCAGTGTGGAGGCTCCTGAAAAAGATGCATCTAGAGCTTCCAATGGACCCAGCTGTTCCTCTTACTGGGCATCTGAGCTCAATTCCTCAAGTCAACACAGAAACATCTGCTCACCTACATTTATAGCAGTTCAAATCACAATAGCTAAGAATTGGAACCAACACAAATGCCCATCACTGGACAAATGGATATCAAAGTTGTGGTACATATACACCATGGAATTCTACTCAGCTTTAAGGAAAAATTATGTGATGAAATTTTCAGGTAAAGTGGAGGGACTTGGAACAGACCATACTCAGTGAACTCACACAAAGACAGCCAAAGAAACACTGCATATTCTCCCTCATCTATGGTTCCCAATCAGGCTAAGTAAGCTTGAATAGAAAGCAAACCTGGCAGGTCAATTGTGAGACTGACAATGGGATTGGGAGGGGGGTAGGGAGGAAGGAAACATACAGAAAACTAAATCCATAATTTATCACTAATATAGCATCCTTATTGTTGGACATTAAGCTCTTGAGGAAGCTGGGGACATCATCTGGTAAGAAGGAGGAGGATTGGAGGAAGCCTCACACTAATATAAGTGACTCTGGCCTATGCACCACTGTTCCAGAATTTGATTACTAGCCACACTGAGCTGTTGATCAGAGAGACCTAGAGGTCCCTAAAACAAGACAGGCTCATGTAAAAGCTCTTGATTTCCCACCACTGGCAAAAGATAAGACCTTATTGCTGAAGACACTAAAGACTGCTCTCAAACAACACCAAGAGACCCTATCTGGAAAGGAATTTTTTAATGGAAACTTTGGTCAGAAAACAAACATGGCATTATTAAGAGTATTAAATGTAATTGAAAATCACCAGGTTCTAGGTGAACACAAACTGAAGGACACCAATATCATAATACAGATTTATCCCTACCTCAACAGTAGTGACATTTTAAATCAGATAATTCTTTTGTGTGTGTTTGTGAAAATATACTAAGCATATTAAAACACATTTTGCACCATTCATTGCCCATGTTTCCTAGGTACCTGCAGCAAGTTCCAAGTTGGAATAACTAAGCATATCTATAGGCATTGGCATATGTCATCTAGAAGGCATTTCCTTCACTTGACAGTCACTCCTGCACCACAGTCGCTGTTTTCTCCTCCAAACCTCATAACTGTCTAGCATATCCTTTGCTCAGTGAGTTATCTTCCCAATGTATTTTACATATTCATAACACTTCTCTGAAATCCACTAAAGATGATCCATTACTTAATAAATAAAGATCATACCTCTGAGCATGACATTTAAGGCTCTCATTTCAACCCAAGCATACCTCTCTGATCTTGATGTCAAGTGTGTGCTTAGCTTCAGTCAGTCACCTATTACTTCTCAACTTTCTTTACGACCCTTTAGACATGTAAGTTAATCATTTAGTTTTAATATTGCTTCCCTCAACACTTTGTTTTTAATCACAGGAATGCCTTTTATTTCATAGCAAATCCCCATCATGCATCTTCTCCACTTTGCTGATGTCCTCCTATGCCATATTTTGGTAAGCTTTGTGCTACCCCAGTGCCAAGCTGAATGGTCTTCACAAAACACTTAGTTAATATTGTAAAAAAAGGCACACTACTAATATATATCTACAATTGTTAGCACCTTTTGAAGTACTTTTCATGTTTTCTGTCCTGGGAATGAAACAAATAATTGTTTACTTTAAACAATTTTAAGGCCTATTATTTGTAGCATTAAAGTACAGATAAGTAATCTAAACTTTAGCAAAAGGTGATGAGCTAGAGGGCCTGGTGTGCTCATTCTCTCTCTCTCTCTTCTCTCTCTCTCTCTCTCTCTCTCTCTCTCTCTCTGTCTATATCTCTCTGCTTGCAAATAAAATATTTAAAAAACTAACAATTTCATGATGCAATCCTGAATTTGCTTTGACTTTAAATTTCTTAATTTTCTTGTCAATTTGGAAGATCTTTGACCAATGAAAACATATATAGACATATATACAATTTATGTATATTCAATATATATTATATGTATATATAATATATACAATTAAAACTCTAGCTACATTAAAATTGTCAGGAAAGTAGACAAATTTAATTCTAATAAATTGTATTTAGCCAAAATATATCCAATTATTATACTTTTAGCATATATTTAACATGAATTGTTAATAAGATTCTGTGTAGCTTTTTAAGAAATATATAATATTCTATTATATTTAAGTGTTATCATAAGACAAGATTAGACCAGAAATAGGGAAGGATTAATTGAATGGAGCATCCCAATAATAGTTGAATTGCTGTTCTTTCAGTTGTTACATTTTGTCCTTTTCTTTACTTTTTGTTTGTAACTATGGCAGAAAAAAAATGCGAATTCCAATGACATTTTAGTGAATACTCATCCGTGATATTTTTAACTATTAAACAAATGCCACATACATGTTGATTTCCTCTGTATATTACAGGAAAATAAAGTCACATTGGTCTATGTTGAATGGATGTTGTTTGCTTTGGTATTGTGCCATGAGGTAAAACCAAAGCTTGAGAGGAAGATGAGGTGTTACGTGCATATAGAAACCTGAATAAAGGGGCAGTGTGAGCTACATGAATTATGATTGAAGCAAATGTAGGCAGAGCCGACTACAAAGAAGAGAAATTAACAGTGGAAGGATCCCATGTGATCCAGTTATAAAGGTGAGGAGAGCAAACTTCCCAAATTCTTATGAATTAAAAAATAACCTTCACTTTTTTCATAAACCTGCAATTAGACAGTAGTTATTGTCAGTAACAATCTCTTATTCATAAAGATTATGGTACTTAACTTTGGGCTGGTATATCTATTTTTCGGAGAAATCAAGTTTTCAGGGAATTCAGTGGAGCCAACCTGCGGGTTTTTCTATTCACTATTTCAGTTTCTTTGCGATGTGACAGTTGTGTTCTAAGCATGAAAAGGAGCACAAATCCAGAAGAACTCTTTCAGAGGTTATATATTTTCACATAAATAAGCAATCTTAGCCACAGATCTATACATATGTCATTACAGAAACATAGTTGTTGCGGTCAGCTTTCTAGTTGCTGCACAGAAAGAACCCAAACAAAAGCAGCTTGTGGAGGAATGAGTTTATTTGGCTTATGGACTCGAAGGGAGACTCCATCCTGGCAGGGAAAACGATGGCATGAGCAGAGGGGTGGACATCACCTCTGCCACAGCACTGGAAACAGTGGCAGGAAGGTGTGCCAAATACTGCCAAGGGGAAGCTGGCTTATAACCCCCAAAGCCTGCCCCTGACAACACAGCTCCATGGAGGATGTAAAATCCAAATTGCCATCAGATGAGGATCAATTACACTTTCATTTGTTTGTGGGGGACACCTGGATCAAACCATGACAATAGTTCAACTCTTCATAGTAGGAATGTGGAGTCTCTTGAAGAAAAACAGTTGAATGAAAATATTATAGCCATGTTTGGAGGATGGTGTCTGTTACACAAAGAATATCATGAAAAAAATGAGGGATAAGAAATGAATTAATGTTTATTGAATGCTTGTTTTGTATCCATTAAAGCACAATTGGTGCAGAAACAAACAAACAAAAAAAACATATTTTCTTCCTTGTGTATTTTCCATTCTAGTTAGATGAAGAGGAGTGAATCAGGTAGAAAAAGAAAAGCTTTGTTGACCGTGTAAATGATTTTGTTTAGTATCGATATACGCTGTTTTATTTAGCGAAATTATTTGACCTTACTCAAAATATATATCACTTTGATGATTCTTTGGAGAAAGAAACTGAAGGTGAGCGTGAAAATGTCAAGAACAGTTCAGAGGATTATTTAGCATTTTTGTGAAAAGTGATTAGGTAGCAGGGACATTGCTGTAACAATGGATATGGAAATATTTAAAGTATCTCTTTAGGATATAGGCAAAATTTCATACTTTTTCAATAGTTGTTTACTGGGAGAATAAGAGAAATAATTACAGATGAGGCCCGGTCGTAATTTTATTTGGGTGATTCAGGCAATAAAATAAATCTTAAAATATTTTGTAAGACGTTATAATGCAGCACAGCAAAATGAAGTTGAGTCCTTAGGAAAGGACTCACTGAGAAGGTGACAGGACTAAAGGTCAGAGGGAGATACAGGAAGTGACAAATGGAGGGGACATGCCACCTGTAATCACTCAATGGAAGAGGGATGAACATATGAAACATACCTGGTGTCCATGTTGATGTCTAGCAGACAAGGAGCCTTACACTTCAAGGGTGGCCGCTTGCTAAACTATCTTTGATGTTTCCTGTGCTGTAAAATCATTCAGTTTGATTCTCCTACTTACCTAGGTTTTTTTTTTTTTTTTGGTTGGAAACAGTACTTCAGAAGTGTCACAGTGAAAAGTTTTGTGAGGCATAGATTGCAAATATGTTCTTCACATTTCTATGAGTAGCCTTTGTTTTTACCAAAAAAAAAAAAATGGAAGTTCTTGAGATTGTATTGTGTAATGATTCCTCAGGGTAAGTGGTATATAGGTGAAACACACACACACACACACACACACACACACACACACACACACACTCACATACACATACATACACATATACACTTGTAATGGGGATTTTGGCACAGTCATAACTGGGATTTTAGCACTGTATTTCCCCATGAGTTCGTGTCCTCTAATGCCAAAAGAATTTAGACACTTTGGACAGAATTATTTTCCTTATCACACATTTATTCTAGGTTAAAATCAGTTAAGGGAAGGGGGAATTGGATAGGGAAGCAGCCCAGTCACCACGTGCTCTGTGGAGGTTCAGAAATCATCATTAAAAGGGTGCCGAATCACCGCAAAAAGTGGAGAAAAAAAAGGAAAATAGCACACATGCTGAATAGAAAATTCCCTTTCTCCCCCTCTCTGATCCCGGTACAGAGATCAGAGAGGGGAATGAACACAACTCACCAGCCCGGTACCGAGCGTCTCCAGCCCAGCAGTCCAGACAGGAAAAAAGCATATGTCCCAAGTTCCAGTCAGGACTTTTAAAGATTTCTTTGCTGGGGGAAGTGGCAGGTTCCGGACTGGGAATGTCCTTGATAGCGTGACATGAGGTCTCTGTGTGAGGCCATGCCCTCTCTACCTGTGGGAGGGGTCTTCCTCCTAATCCCTCTCACACTCACACACACATACACACAAATACTCACATACACACATATACACACATCACACATACACTTAGTTACATACACACACACAGACACACACCCACCCCTACAGTTACCCAGTTCAGTTAATGCTTAAAGCCTCTTATAAAAAATGATGTATTATTCGCATATATTGTGTGCAAATCTCCTATATAATTTAATTTCTAAATTGCTTGTGATGCTAAATGCAATGTAAGCAAATCTCATGCAAATAAAAATTGAGTTCTCTGTAAACATTTGTTACACTGTACTGTTCAGAGAATCATGGTGCTATACCTTTGGAACATGATCAGTGCAAGCCTGTCTTTTCCAAACACTGTTGACCCACAGTTAGTTAAATTTAGGTCTGTGGAAGTCATGGTATGGAGAAGTGACTGTAGTTAAATTTATTGATAGATTTATACTTACATTTAGTTCTATATTTAGGTATAGGTTAGACTGCTTATGCTTCAAATAAATATTTCCCATCTCTACCTTAGAAATAGTTGCTATATAAGACAGGTAGAAATAAGCTTTCACAGGTATCATGATTAGGAACTCAGAAGCACAGCATTGCCGGGGTTGGAAAGTGATAGTTTAAATGACAAACTGCTGTTTATGGAGTATCGAGTAGGCAAGTCTTGTGTTTAAACACCCCTCTCCACCACCACCCTCACCAACAGCAACAGAAACAAGAACTACCTCAGTATTGTGAGATTCTTCTTTCTTGGGTGTGTTCAGGTTCTCCTCATAAATAGTGAAAAAGAATCCCCTAAGTGTTTCTTATTCAGGATTTGGTGGGATTTTAGACAGGAGGGAGTATCCTTTCCATTTGAAATGACAAAACCCTCTGCTCTAGTTAGCAAACTTACCTCCTGGAGAAACCATTTAACAGGAGCTTAATGTGCTGAGAAAGCATCAGCCCTGAGAGATTAACTCCTGCTGCCTTCAGCTTGTGAGAAGGGGAATTACTTCATTCCAGCTCCTCTAGGTTTCAAGGTGAAAGATGTCAGCTATTTAGGAGTAACATGGATAGAAATACCTTGTGGTAAATAGCTCCAAGTCATGAGGTTACTAAGTGATAGAGATCTCATTCTAGAAGCATAAATGACCCCCTCCCAATACCTAACCAGCAACATCTCAGGTTGATTTATCACAGGTCTTTTTACAGAGCACTAATGCCAGGCTATTTGGAAGACCCCCAGCCCTCTCAAACTGTGTGTTTGTGCCTATTGATAAACCTTGAAAGGTCTTCTAAATAGTGAATATATATAATGAATTCCAGGTCATCCTGGGCTAAAAGGACACCCTACCTTGAAAAAACAAAATAAAATAATAAAAAGTGTATATATTCTATATGAAAGTAAAACTTAATGATAGCCTAACTCATAGCATGGTGAACCCTAAAATAGTCTTCAGACTTTGGGGAGTCACTATGAATCAACATGGGTCCATAGACCTATTAAAAGCATTTCTGAAGGGGAATGATAATGAGGAAGTTATGTAATTATGGGTTCTATGAACCTAAGACATCTCAAAAAAACCAAGATTGTTTAAAATAAAGGAGATTCTATTAACTAGTATCATTCTGTGAACTGTCACTCTACAAGCACCCAAAGACACCCTAGATTTTAGTAGCATTGTAAATTTCTATTAGACTCGTTCACATCCATATACTAAATTTATATTTAATAAATATTGACTAAAGGTCAGAAGACCCAAATTGTCAAAAAGGTGGTTTTTGTTTGTTTTTGTTTTTACTGAAGCTAAACTCTGAACTTGAAACACATGCACAGTAGCTCATGGTTCTTATTTATCTCAGCAGGTTGGATAAGCATCTTGTCATGAAAGACTTCCCCTGAAAACAATGCCTGAAATTTCAATAGGATAAAATTATCTGGCCAAAGTAGTGCTCCACAAAATTATCATTGTATTTTGTAGCACTGGATTTATTTAAAATATATAGACATGTAAAGTTAATAAATGTGTAGGAATTCTGGGTAGGGAAATGACAATACTTTAATATCCATAATTTCTGAGCAGTTAATAGCACAATGCTTTCATTTTATTATCATTATTATTATTTAGTTATCATCTTTGCTTACCTATTGTTTGAAATATGTTGTATAATTATCTATATATTTTCTTTATATTTTTCTCACTTTTTTTTTCTCTCAGCTCAGGAAAGAGTTAAACAACCTTCCTTTTACAAGTGAGAAAGCTTCTTCACTTACTAATCTCTCTGAGTTTCATTTCATGATTAAGAGATCTTTATTCTAGTATTATTTGTTATGATGTAGGAAATCATTTTAATGACCTGCCACTTCTTCCTTGTCTGTGCCTAAGTTTTACTGGAGTTTTAATTAGTTGTGAAATTATTGTTTAGTCATGCATAACTTTCATTTCACTACTCCTAAATTCAAACTGGCCATTACCCATTTATTCTCTCTAAACTCTGTGTTTAAAGAATGCCCTATCTGTCCACATCTGCACTTGTCCCTCAGGATAAAGACGTGAAACAGATAGACAAAAAGCTCTGTTCCCACAATCACAATGAATACGTTTATTATAGTAAGGATTATATAGAAACAAATGAGTAAAATGTGATACTGACAATCTGGATAGACTATAAAAATCTCATGCTTGAGTGAGTGAATGCATGAATAGCATGAATGTACCTTGGGAATTTGCATTGCTTCTGGGTTAGTCTATTTGCCTTGCTAGGTCCACTCTTCAATTTTCTCCTATCCTCTACCCTGGCTGGGAGAATATATTGTGTAGGAAATATCACTTTCTGCTTCTGATTTCCAGTCAGACAATAGAAATTAGAGAAAGCAAGGACAGCTAGGGAGGAGACCCAGGAAGGGATATCCATATCCTTCTTATCTCCTTGATGCCTCATTCTCTGTTTTATAGAGGCTCCTTGGGTGTCTTTCATTCCTGA
Organism: Zapus hudsonius; assembly: GCA_004024765.1. Classification (NCBI taxonomy): domain Eukaryota; kingdom Metazoa; phylum Chordata; class Mammalia; order Rodentia; family Dipodidae; genus Zapus; species Zapus hudsonius. The sequence goes on from PVHP010007205.1 coordinate 47,488, forward strand.
TGCCAGTGGGTACTTCCTCCACTATCCCTGGACTTACAGGTGGTGACTGTCTGGTGGCTGCTAGCCCAGATTCCTGCTTACTCCCTTGTGGGTCCTCCACACTCTGCTCATGCTTCAGTAATTAGTCTCTGTTTACAAATCCTCTTCAAATTATCCTAATTTGCTTGAGCCATCTGTCTTCTGTTATGACTGTGATGGGTACATCTCAGTTCCATCGCTGCTCTGCAAACACAATTGTTTAAATAAAGGGAGGAGCCTGCAACTTCATACACATGATAAGACCCGGCTTGTCCTACTGTACTTATTTTCTACTCTTATTGGCTATTGCTTCCTTAGGAGAGCACCCAGAGAGCTATGTTACTGATGCTTGACACAAGAAATTGCTAGATGTCATTCACACATTTTCTGAGTAGGGAATAGGGGCAGTTTGTAACAGACATTGCATACAATAGCTGTGGCTGGTCAAGTTCATGGCTGCCTGATTCCTGCATTATCAACCATAGCTTCTCAGATGGTCCCTTCTACCTGTGCCCACTAGGAATTATATTCCATTTATCAACAAGGTAAGCTCACTTCTCTGCTCATAACTTTCCAATATTTTCTCAATTCAGGTTAATTTGCAACTCTTGAACTCATTTTTATGATCATGACGTTTTGGTTCACAATAACCTAAACTCCCCTCCCTCTTTCCTCTCTATATTGCCTTCTTGGCTGGCTGAGAGTTCTGGAGTATTTCTATGTATGTTAAGGCCTTTGCACTGAAAAGCCAAATAGTTACATAGATTTTCCTGGCAATAAAATGTTCCCTCACTCCTTAATCCACATTATTTAAAATACCACCTTTGACATTTGCATATTCTTAATTTCTAGGATGCTTTACTTATGTTAATATAGGTCACTTGTCATCATTTTATATCCTTTACCTTGTCTTTATTTACTTAATTATTTTAGATTTGACCCTTTATAAAGGCTGAAACTTTACTTTTATGTTTTTGTTCTTTATCAAACTCCTGTTGCCTACAACATCTGCCAGACAAGACAAAGACAATAAATATTTGTTGGATGAAAATAATAAAGAAAAATGTATAAGTGATATAAGGTTTCCTTGGGTTATGGGGAATTCGATGTTGCAAAGAAATTTTGTGGTGTGGTTGGGATGTTCATAGAGAAAGCAGGAATCTCAGGACACAGTTCCTTCTTTGCTGAGTTTTCTGGGACCCTCAGGATCAGAACTGCTGTATGCACATGGACTTTAACTGTGTAGAATAACAAAGAAGGAAGCTATGGTCACTGGCTCCTCAGAGGAAGACATTTAAAGCAAAATAATTCCAACTGACATACAACTGAAGATTATATAGGAGGCATCATCCAATAAACTTGAGCATGAATTATTACTGAATATTGGTAACAGAGGCAATGTAAATTGATTATGGCTTCCTTATTGCCTATTATTTCCATACCTCCTATTTGTGAAGCTACCGAGGAACTAAAGCTTTTCTTTTGGGGACATGACACAGAACAATATTTTCCATGAGAAAAATATACAGAAATTCATTTTCTAATTTTAATTACATTCAGAGATTGATAATACCACTTAGTGTCTTCTGGAGTGTTCTCACAGAAGGCATTCCTTCTTCACAAAATTGAAGAAGTTCTAGTTGTATCTATTCTGAAAAACTGACATAATCTGATAGTCAAGTAAATATTCACTTCAAACCCTTTACAAAAGACCATTTTCTAAGGGTTTCTAAATTATCCTATTGATATAGCTTGAACTTAGCATATTTTGTATGTGTGTGTGTGGTATGTGCACTCACCTGTGGGGACATGATTGTTTGCAAAGTCAGGTGTCCCACTCCTTGCTCTTTCTTCCATTGTGTTTAAGCTCGAGTCCCTTATTGATGCCAGATCTGATATTGTTTTATTTTTTACAAACTTTGGTGATTCTTACATCTGCCCTCCCCTTGGGACTGAGGTCACAGGTGCAGATGGCCACATCCAGAAATTTATGTAGATTCTGGAGACAAAAGTGGGCACTCCTTGGTCCCTTGGGCTCTGATGTTTGATCAGAAAGCACACTTAATCACTGAGCCATTCTCCAGCACTATGCTGATTTTTAATCTTACTGTGCCATTTCTCTAAAGAATTTTGGAGTTTCAGAAAGTGAGATATCTATTTTCTTTTCTGACTTTTTTTCATAAGATTTTACTGTGACCTATTGAGCAGGTAGTGGGTATCGACTGGAAAGAGGGACCATGAGTAGTAGGGGAGAGAGTCTAAGCCTGTGAATAATTGAGCAGTCTGACAACCACTGGTCCCAGCCACCGGTTCCTTCCCTCACTGAGTTGGTGACCAAAGTGAACCATGAGGTTCCAAAAACAAGACAGAATTCTGTCAAATCCCTTGAATTACCTCCCCAGGCCTGAGGTAAACCCTGTTGCTGAAGAAACCACAGAATGCCATCAATCAGCACTGAGAGACACTTCAAGGTCTGGAATGGTATCCAGCCCCCTGATGGTAGTTAGTGCAGTGCTAGAAGGCACTGCACAAGCTGCCAGGGGAAGCTGATCAGTGACACTGTAGTAAAACAGAGACCACTGGCACAAAACACAGACTATGGCCATGATTAGGCTGACCACACCTCCTACTGGGAGAGAACAGCGAACCAAGAAAGGAGCACTTGTGCAATGGAGGAGCCTAGGCCTGGGGGAGACAATCAACAGCTTTTAAATTCGGCCAAATATTCCACTTACTGAGGGGAAACCCGTGACTGGAACTGGGGAATCAGTGCGATATGAACCAGATCCCGTACTCTTGGGCTCCCAAAAAAAGATGCGCTATGGGACCGATTGATGGGGAGGCTACTAAAAATAGAATCCAGGTAATCCAGAATCGTGTATATTTGTTGACCTAGACTGATCTCACTCTCCGATGGAGATTGTGCTTATATTTTTCAGGATGCAGCAAGAGAGTTGTGGCCCATCTAACCCTACCAACCTACTGTAGGCCGATAGCTGAGATTTTCGCAAGAGATGAGCCACCACAGTCATACCGTGGAGGATCCATATGGAGCCCTGCAGAGAATGATGGGATGAACAAGGGATCCACAGCCACAGCCATTCAATCAACACAGGCTAAGCCAGTAAGACAGAAACCAATGATTTTCGACATAAAGACCCCTAAGCTCACAACATTAAAGGAGCCTTAATACTCACCCATCACGACTCAGGGAACTGAGCGGATGAGGAGGCAGAAAGATTGTGAGAGCCGTGGTGGGGGAGACTATCCAGAGGCATGGACTCCTTCAGTAACAACACACTAGGGCCGGCAGAACAGGGCTGACTCCTAGGCTATCCATGGTCCCCTGCCACAAGGACTGATCCAGACGACCCATGGGGAAGGATATCCAGCTGATTGGGGATGGGGAGGGGAGGCATTGGGGAATTGGGGATAACAACTCATTGTTTGCCCACTAAATAATGTAACTCATTATGGACAAAAAAAAAAAATATATATATATATATATATATATATATATATATATATATATATATATATATTAAAAAAGATTTTAGACTTTCAGATGTTGATAAACAGAGCAGATAATTATAAATGATAGGCAAATGGATTTCCTCCCAATTAAAATTTTATCATATTTGCTTTTGTGGTAAGTTTCCTTTTCTCTTGCGATCATCAGTATGCACGCAAACACACATTCACATCAGTGATTTTCTGAATCTACTCAAGTTTAGAAATGATGCCCTAGAATTTACACCTTAAATTAAGAATTTAATCTACTTAGTAAGGCTTACGTAGCACAGGTTAAGTAATTCTTGTTATTGATTATTGAAGAGGAAAGAGAAGTGCTATCTTTTCTAAATGTGTTTGATAAAGACCTAGACATGATATTTTATTAATACTGATAATCCTGAGGGTAAATTTTCAGTCACATCTTCTGTTAATGTCTTGCATGCATTTTGCTCTATCTCCAGTTATATGGTGTTGAATACAGTTGGGTAAATTGTTTCTAGCCTGTCTGGATGGTTATGTATGTATGCATGGGAGAAAAGAGGTATCTGAAAACCATGCTGGTTTGGCCCAGATGAACTCCAGCTTCTTAGCCAACACCATACCCAAGTTTACATAACCCTTTCATTCTCATTCTATTAAATTTAACTATAAAGTTTTACCCTGTGCCACAAATAAAAGTCATTTCCTCTAATCAGTACTGTATGTTGTCCTATCCTTCAATACTGTGCTACTGGTAGATCTCTAAGTGTGTGGTTTTATGAGTTGCTAAATAATCTCCCTTTAGCTCTGCTTAACACAGAGGCCACATATTTGGAGCTGTATATTTTTAGTATTTCAACAACTTAAATAAGTAATAAACAATTAATTACCATGACCAACACCAGATAATTTTGCCTTATGTTAAATATGAATCACATTTGAGTTAGTAGAAAATTTAAATTGTGTGGAAGTTTTATTTGCTATAGAGTGGCCTGAAGTATTATTTTGTTTTAGACCACTATTACTAGTATCAAAATAGCACTTTCCATACATAATTTATTTACTCCAGATCCTTAAAATAGTTCAACATAATTGAAATATATATTTTATATGATTTTTATTTCAAAAGCATTGGACGCGGGAGATTTACATGTTTAGGTAGGAACTAGGATAAAGAGGAATACTTATGAAAAAGAAATATCAACTTCAAATAGTCTCGGTTATTTCATGTATTTAAAAACTTTTTATAGTATATAGATAATGATGAAATCCTTCCCAACACTACAAAGCTTGTGGCAAAGAAAGTTACCATATCAAAGGAGCCTCTTAGTTTGGGCTTTAAAAATGGTTTTTCAATTATCAGTTCAGCCAGTTCTTTTGTGTGTTCAAGAATATCTTTGGACGTGGGCTGATAATAGAGAAGGCTCCTTTTGTGATTCCTAAGATGATGCAGATGAGCACGGTGAAACACTATTAAGGGAAAGTACCAAGAAGGGGAGGTTGTAATTATCACAATGAGGTAGAGCAAATAAAAGAATGCACATAATTGTGTGAGCCATTTCCATCTCATATCAAATTGAAAGATGTCTGAGGGGAAAAAATAGTCTTGTCAGGAGACACTGTAAAACTATTTGAATAGTTCTTTTTGAGTCTTGTGTACTTCAGATAAACAAAGCAGGTGAGAAAAACTTGAATGGCAAGAGAAGCTCTCAGAACATAGAAATTTCAAACAGTTAAGCAGATGGAGGGTCTAGATTATTAATATGGACATATTGTCACATATTTATATTATGCATCTAAAATTATTTTGACATGGTAAACAGTTGGGACAAAATTGAGAGATATTTATAATGGGCAGGGAGATTGAGAAAATGAGTTAAAACTGCATTTTGGAAAGAATGCTATGACCCATGAGTTAATGCTGATGAAAACAATTGCAAAGGAATACTTTATAAATAAGTAAATATTTGGACAGATGAAGATAGCACTGTTGAACATCTGATCTAGCAGGATATTTGTTGACTGAAGAATTAGTATCTGTTAGTTACGTTTGTATTGCTGTGACCAAAACATTTGAATAAAAATTGAGAAAGGGTTTATTTGGCTCCGGATTTCAGATTTTTTTTAATCTTTTGTTTTTTGGTTTGTGTGCCTCTCTCTCTGTCTCTCTCTCTGTCTCTGTCTCTCTCTCTCTCTCTCTGTATGTGTGTGTGTGTGTGTGTGTGTGTGTGTGTGTGTGTGTGTGTGTGGTATAGGCACCTGTGCATGCCCTAGTGGTGCCTTATACCTTGCTGGGGAGGTTGCCCACCTGCAGAGGCTGGAGTGGAACATGGGTGGACTTCTGCATTGTTCTTCCACTTGGTCTGGTTTTGAGCTGTGGGGCTCTGAAGATTCTCTGGTCTCTGCTCCACTATCAACTGGAGTCACAGATAAACTTGGCCTCACCCAGCTGTTTCACATGACACAAGGAGATTTGCAATCAGCCTTCCTCAGGCCCTCATGCTTGTGTAGGAAGTGCACTTGCTATCTGGGTCATCCCTAGAACCCTCAGATTAGTCCATTTTAGTGCATAAAACGTGGAAGGGTTCAGAGGACAACCGGGGCGGTCTACCCATTACAGCCCACATCTACTCTCCTCAAGGCCATTCCTCTTCATCACTCCACAGCTCAACCAGGCTGCAGACTGCATTTAGGATCTGAGCAGGTGAAGAGCATTTTAGATTCCAGCCATAACATGGTATGAGAAATGACCCTTCCTCAGGAAAGAATGTGGATCTGAGTAGGCCCAGAGGTGTGAATTATAATGCTGTAAAAGTGATTAAAATCATGTATGAAGTTTACTGTGGCTACAACTTCCTATTTCTGCCTTTCCAGTCCTTTCTGCATTCAACCTAATAGACATAACTTGGGAACTGAGAACTGTAAACTACATTGTTTGTGCAAATTTGAAATGCCTCTCATAGCTCATGCCTTTGGACACTGGGTCCCCAGATAGTGGTGGTTTGTGAAAATGTCATGGAACATTAGAAGGTGGAGCTTTGCTGGAAGAAGTTGGCTGAAACTTGAGGTACTGTAGCCCAGCCCGTTTCCTGCCCATCAGTGTGATTAACTGGTTTCCTTCTGCTGCCACTAGGCCACTCCTGCCAAGGGAGTTTTTCTTGAAAAATTTAACCTAATTAATTCCCCAAACCCCAAAAGAATGTTTGAAAATATTTTTAAGTTAGATATCTCAAACTGCTTGATAACTCCCTGTCCTTATTAGGTATTTGTATGAAATACTATAACACATAAAGAAGTTTGCATCATCTTATCTTGGTTACATTTCAGTGAACTCTTTTCATAGAGTGAAGATGATATTTAAATTTCATAAATAAAATTGCATACACCATGAACTTTAAAAAATCACTCCTAAAATAAACTTCACTCCTTAAAGGTCTATTTTTTTATTGTCCATAATGAGTTACATTATATAATGGGCAAACAATGAGTTGTTATCTCCAGTTCCCCAATGCCCCTCTTCCCCATCCTCAATCAGCTGGATGTTCTCCTCCATAGGCCTTCTGGATCAGTCCTTGGGGCAGGGGATCATGGATAGCCTAGGAGACAGCCAGGTTCTGCTGGCCCTAGTGTGTTGTTACTGAGGGTGATGATGTCTCCAGATATCACAATCTTTCTGCCCACTGTTCTGCTCAGTTCCCTGAGTCTTGGTGGGTGAGTATTAAGGCTGCATTATTGTTGAGAACTTCGGGGTCTCTGTACTTCTGATTTAGGTTGTGTCAAAAATCATTGGTTTCTGTCTCACTGGCTTGTCCAGGGTTGACTGATTGGCTGTTGGTTATTGGTCCCTTGTTCATCCCATCATTCTCTGCGGGGTTCCATATGGATCCTCCACAGTAGGTCTGGGGTGGCTCATCTCTTGCCAGGATCTCAGCTATGTGCCTGAGGTCCTTTGGTAGTGTTGGATGGGCCACAGCTCTCTCGCTGCTTTCTGAAAGATACAAACACAATCTCCATTGGAGAGTGAGATCAGTATAGGTTAACTGAGATACACATTACTGAATTAACCAGATTCTATTTTTAGTAGCCTCTCTTTCAATCACTCACTTAGTGCATCTCTCCTTGGGGGCCCAAGAGTCAGGCTCCCAGTGCATGTCACCCTAAGTCGCAAGTTCCAGTTAAGGGCTCCCCCTCACTAAGTGGAATATTTGGCTGAATTTAAAAGATGTTGATTGCTTCCCCCAGGCTTTGGCTCCTCCATTGCACAAGGGTTCCTAGTAGAGGGATAGCTGAGTCCATTGGTAGCTCAATGTCCATTCTGGTGAGGAGTATCAACAGTGCTTTTCAAAGCGGTTGAACAAGCTTGCAATCCCACCAACAATGAATGAGGGTTCCTTTTTTCCCTGCATCCTCACCAGCAATCATTATTGTTGGTTTTCTTTATGATTGCCATTCTGACTGGAGTAACGTGGAATCTCATTGTGTTTTTTATTTGCATTTACCCGATGCTTAAGGATGCCAAGCACTTTCTCATGTTAGTAAAGGCCATATGTGTTTCTTTCTCTGTGAATTCTCTGTTGAGATCAGTGCCCAATTTTGTGAGGAAGCAGTTTGAGTTTTTGTTATTTTTTTTTTTTGAGTTCTCTGTATGTTCTGGAAATTAGACCTCTGTCTGAGTTGTAGGTAGCAAAAATCATTTGATGGGGTTCTATTGGCTCTGAGTATGGTGATTTTGTCTGTCCAGAAGCTTTTGAGCCTGATTAGGTCCCATTGGATAAGTGAATGTTTCACTTACTGGTCTATTAGGGATTTGCTCAGGAAGTTATTCCCGACTCCTATTTCATGTAGCGTTCCTCCTATTTTTTTTCTTCCAGGGTGTTTAGTGTTGTATGGTTAATATTGAGGTCTCTGATCCATTTTAAGTTGATTTTAGTGTATGGTGAAAGGAGTGAATCTATTTTCATTTTTTTTACACATGTTTATCCATTTTGTCCAGCACCATTTGTTGAAGATGCTGTCTTTAGCCTAGCATACATTGTTGGCACCCTTGTCAAAGAACAAGTAGCTGAAGTTACTTGCATTAAAGTCTGGGTCTTCAATTCTATTCCATTGGTCAGTCTGTTTGTTTCCTGCCAATGCCATGCTGTTTTAGTTACAACGGCTTTGTAGTATGTTTTAAAGTCAGGTATCATGATCATCTAAAAGGCAATCCCATCAGAATCACTTAAGACTTCTACATAGAAACTTTAAAAGACAGAAAATGAGGAATAAATTATAGGCCTAAAGAAGTAGAGATTCCAACCCAGACTATTGTACCCAGTCCTGGGAGGCGGAGCTGGCTGCTGTCACCGGCCAGGTACGCTGCTGGCTGGCTAGCACCGGGGTGCGGACCACTCCAGGGACCCATCCGTGTCACAGCTCTGTGTGCAGCTCCTGAAGCTGGCACTGGGGCGTGAGCTCATTCCATATCGGCGGCATGGAGGTGACCACTGCAGCGAGGCGGTCCAATGGCTACGGAGGGTCCAATGGTGCAGAGGGGAACCCAAAACCAGGCACACATGGAGGCATGTCTGTGGGCCTGAGAGCCTTTGGAAGTGTCACAGTTCTGTGTGTGTTCAGCTCTGGAAGCATGGCTTCCTAGGGGAAACACGGTTCCCCATATCTTACAGTGAAGTCACGGGCAAAGTCCCAGGAGAAAAAGCATCCATGGCAAGAAGTCCCAATCACCAATCACCAGTCGATCACCAATCCATCCTTATTGTAACATTATCGTGAATTAAATAGAAATTGAGGAGGAGGGAGGGAAAGAAATGGACAATGGAGATTGGCAGAAATCAGCAACCTGTGAATACCTGCTTTGCATGTGGATGTGAGTTTGGGCACCTATCAGATGGTGGGGCTAGAGGAAACTGCCACCTTCTAGGCACAGCTGGGGTGTGAACCTGGGTCTATATGGCATGCTTTTTGGGGGGTTGGGAGTCTCAGAGTTGAGGGTGGAGATAGGGAAACGCCTACCAGGTTTAGCCACCAGGGTTTCTGACCTCATTCAACACCCTCTTAACCCTTTGTCCTCTGTGTCCTCCTTAAGCAATACCAACACATGGCACCCTATAATTTACTATGTCAGAGCCCTCATGATGTAGTTGCATCCAGAGCCAACCTAATAGACATTCCAGAAATGTGTTTATCTAATCTCCTAGACAATTTTAATCCAGTTGAGTCTGAATCAAAATAAGCCATCATATTGCTTTCTATATTATGCTCATGTACTGAGTTAATACTGTATATGCATGTATATGAAATAATTATAACATGCTTACCATCATTGTGAGTTTAGATGACATGATGTTGTAGGTCAAATTAATAAACATTTCTTGCGAGTTTAATTAGGGCAAATGTTTCTTTTGTTTAGTTTTGCAATTTTTTTTCAATTCACTTCCCTTTCATCACCATAAATAATATTCAAAAGAAAATATTTAGGCTAATTTTCTAATGAGACAGAAGGGAAAGGCTTTTGAGATTTCTCGTTGGACAAGTCCCATCTGGTGCTCAGATCATTTGCATGGACTCTGAACGTTTTATGAGATGCAGCACCTGCCAATTAGCACTGTAAAATCCACAGA
>PVHP010007206.1:0-41345 GCA_004024765.1 Zapus hudsonius
AAAATCCTTGGTTCCTGTCTCAATGGCCTATCCTGTGTTGATTGAATGACTGTGGTTATAGGTCCCTTGTTCATCATTCATTGTCTGCTGAGTTCCCTATGGATCCTCCCTGATATGACTGTGGTGGCTCCTCTCTTGTCAGGATCTCATCCATCGGCCTAAGGTTGGTTGGTATTTTACGGTTTTTTGAGGCAGGATCTCACTCAAGCCCAGGCTGACCTGGAATTCACTATGTAGTCTCAGGGTGACCTCGAACTCACAGTGATCCACCTACCTCTACGCCACCATGCCTGGCACAATTTTAATTTTTACTACTACTTAATTCAGAATTGGTTTCATAAATGAGAAACCAAGAACATTTTCAAGCCTTTTTTTGTTTTCATAACCCCTTGCAAGTTCCAGAACCCCTTGCAAGGGCTGAGGATGCCCCTCATTTGGTAGAGAGCTTGCCCAGCATACACAGGGCCTTGGGCTTGATCCCTGGCAAGGGGCACATGCCTGTCCCAGCACTCACGGGTGGGGACAGGAGGACCAGAAGTCATCCTTGGGTATGAAGTGAGTTCTAAGCCTGCCTGGGCTAGAAAACCTGTCTCAAGAAACCAGTAAGACAATAAAAAGTTATTAATATATAGAGCTGAAGAGACAGCTTAGTGGTTAAGACACTCACCTGCAAAAAATAAGGACCTGAGTTCGATTCCCCACTGCCCAAAAGTAGAGACAGATGCACAAAGTGGAGCATGCATCTGGAGTTCATTTCCAGTGGCTAGAGGCCTTGATGTACCCATATATTCTCTCTCTCTCCTTTCTCTGCTTGCAAATAATTATTTTTAGAAGTTAATAAAACAAAGCAAAGATTTTCTTTGGTTTTCAACATTCTCAATTTTCATTTACTGTTGAAAATGCAGGAATCCACAGGGGACTGGTTGCAACCTCTTCAGGACAGCTGTCTCCTCCCCTTCTACAAAGCCCAGCACTAAGATGGGGCTGGAGAGATGGCTCGGAGGTTAAGGTGCTTGTCCAACAACCAGGATTCGAATCCCACAGAAGCCAGATGCACAGAGTGGCGCATGCATCTGGAGTTTGCAGTGGCTGGAGGCCCTGGTGCATCCATTCTCATTCTGCCCCACCCCCTTGCTTGAAAATAAAAATATTTTTTAAAAAGACAGGGTTGGAGCATAGTCTCTGTGCAAGACTCGGTTCAATCTCCAGCATAACCCAAAGCCTAAAACAAAGCAAAACAAAAAGCCTACTAAGTTACCATTAAATGCTAAGAAAATCTTCACAACAATTATAAAGGCAAAATATCTCAAAGTAGAGTGAAAATATCAGGACAGAACACTAAAGCTGATTTCAGTTGCATGAAATAAACTTAATCAAGAAAACCTTCCCCAAATTAATAATCATATATGATGTAAAGTATAACACATTTAGCTTTAATTTTAAAATTCCTCATAGTTTATTCATTCTAATAAATCTGATCAAAACTTTAAGATTCAGTTTATTTATTTTGTCTTCTGGTCTAGTAAAAGTCTTAGCTAATAGATATACCCTCGGGTGTCAAAAAGCAGATGAAACTATAGATCTATATATATTTAATTTTTTGTTACTGTTTAAATTTATTTTTTTGATTGTCATATCTATTTTCTAAACTTTCTGTTTACATATGTCCATGCCATTATCCACATATTTTTACCTTAAAATCTATGTAACCATTCTGTAATCTCTTTCTATCATCAAACATTTAATATCCAATATTAAAGTTTCCCTTCCAGTTTATCCTTAAAAAAAAAAAAGGAAAACCTTGACTCAGGGGCTGGCGAGATGGCTCAGTGGTTAAGTGCACTTCCTGTGCAAGCATGAGGGTCTGAGGGGAGCTGAGATGTTCAGAACCCACAAGTAGCTGGGTGTGGGACCAGACCACAAAATTGCTGGGACTTGTAGATGCAAGATCCAGGATCAGGGAGAGACTCCCTCACAAGGACAAACAGGTAGGTGAGTGACAGAGGGGGGACACTTGTTTTTCTCCCACCCCCATGAGAAGCAAGCGATGGGCACCTTAGCACATACACATGTGCAGACCCCCCCACGCCTGCAGACACCACACACACACCTGCAGACCCCATAAACACGAGTCCACCACATATAAACATGCACACAACTGTGCACACACACACCACAGACACATCTCCACACACCTGCAGACCCCACACACCTACAGACATCACACATACCTGCACACACCCGTAGACCCCATAAACACACGAGTGCACCACATATATACATGCACATAACTGCACACACCTGCACACACTACATATATACCTGTAGACCCACACACAACCTCTATGAAGGTAAGACAGCATGCACTAAGTATGCCTCATGGGCGTCATGCCCTGGCCAGCTAAGCTTCACTTTTAGAATCCATTTCTCTCTCTCTCCCCCAAATGTAGCCTAGTCTGGCCTCTGAACTTCTGATCCTCCTGCCTCCATTTATGAGAGAGGGAGAGGGAGAAAGAGAGAGAGAGCACAAACAAGCAAAGGGCACCAGGGCCACTCTGTCCGTCTGGCTTTATGTGGGTGCTGGGGAAATGAAGCTGGGCCGGCAGGCTTTGCAAGCCAGCACATTTAATCTTTCCAGCCCCTGTATCTGGGTTTTTATGTGGAGTTGGAGATCAAGGCCGGGGCATCTCACATGCTAAGCAAATACTCTACCAACTGAGCATTATCCTCAATCCCCACTTTTTTGCTTTTTTTTTAAAATTATTTTATTTTCAATCAGAGAAATACAGAGAGAAAGAGAGAGAGAGAGAGAGAGAGAGAGAGAGCGCGAGCGCACCAGGGCCACCACCTTGTGGATATGGTATATGTGGAATTGAACTGGGGAATTGAACCCAGGGCCTGCTAAGCCATCTCTCCAGCACTGTTGTTTGTAGGGAATCGCTCTAGCTCAGGCTGAGTGATCCTCCTACCTCTGCCTCCTGAGTGCTGGGATTAAAGGTGTGTGCAAAAAAAAAAAAAAAGGTGTGTGCCACCATGCCCATCAAGGATGAAATATTTATAAGTGACAACATCTTCTAAGAAATAACCGAAGGCACTTTGTTTTTTTGAGACCTTGTCTATACACTCATCTATGCAGCCCAGGCTGGCCTCAGCTCCCAGTCTTACCTCAACCTACTGAGCCGAGTTACAGGCAAACAGAAGACACCTTGACCAGCTGTGCTGGTTTGATCCAGGTGTCCCCACAAAGGTGTGTGCTCTGAATGCGGATCCCCAGCTGATGGCAGTTTGGGAATTAGAACCTTGTTGGAGGTGTGTTGTTGGCAGGGGCTTCTGGGGTTCTAGCCAGCTTCCCCTTGCCAGTGTCAGGCACATTCTCCTGCTGCTAGTGTCCAACCTGATGTTGGTGGTGATGTCCAGCCTCTGCTCATGCTGTCGTTTTCCCTGCCATCATGGAGCTTCCCCTGAGTCTGTAAGCCAGAATAAACCCTTTCCTGCACAAGCTGCTTCTGGTCGGGATCTTTCTGTGCAGCAAGGAGAAAGCTGACTGCAACACAGGCTATATGCAGTAATTGAAGGTATAGAAAGAGACGGAGAGGAGCCGGGCGTGGTGGCGCACGCCTTTAATCCCAGCACTCGGGAGGCAGAGGTAGGAGGATTACCGTGAGTTCAAGGCCACCCTAAGACTATATAGTGAATTCCAGGTCAGCCTGGACTAGAGCGAGACCTTACCTCGAAAAACCAAAAAAAAAAAAAAAGAAGAAGAAGAAAGAGACGGAGAGAATGGGCACGCCAGGGCCTCCAGCCACTGCAAACAAATTCCAGATGCATGCGCCACCTTGTGCATCTGGCTTTACATGAAGACTGGGGAATCGAACCCAGGCTGTTAGGCTTTGTAGGCAACCTCTTAAACGCTGAGCCATCTCTCTAGCCCTTTAAAGAACGTTTTAAAAGATCATTTTTATTTTTGTTTATTTGCAAGGGGAGAGAGAGGTAGAGAGGGTCATGCTAGGGCCTCCAGCCACTGCAAAACGAACTCCAGATGCATGGAGATGCATGCACTGCTCTACATCTGGCTAACAGGGGTGCTGGGGACTCGAACCCGCGCCTGGGCTTTGAGCCACCTCCAGTGTACGCTCTCCACGCAGCGACAGCTCAGCGCCGCAGGTCTTCCCGACCACGCCCCCGCCCGCCGCCTCAGGTCTTCCCGGCCACGCCCCCGCCCGCCGCCGCAGGTCTTCCCGGCCACGCCCCCGCCCTACCTTGTAGTAAAACACAGCCTCGGAGTAGCGGCCTTCGTGGTCGCGCTGCACCGCCAGCCGCGCGAACTGCACGGCGTCCCGCTCCAACGCCGACGCGTCCATGGCGGCCCGGCCGAGCCTCCCCGAGGCCGCGGAACTCCACTTCCGGTAGGGGAGGAAAGACGGGAGACGGCCCCGAGACTCTAGAGCGCCCCGGGATCGCCCGCGTCCGCGTTCCTCCGCTTCGCTCCGCCCACCGGACACACTGCGCAGGCGCAGCCTGACTGGGAACGTTCCTGCCTCCTACTAGGGGGCGGAGCCTAAAAGACAGGAGAGTAAAGGGCGGTGGACGGGGCCAGAGGCCCACGGAAGTACACGGCAGTGGGCGTGGCCGAAGAGGCCCGAGGAAGTACACGGGAGGCGGGCGGGGCCAAAGTGGATTGCGGAAGTACACGAGAGGTGGGCGGGGCCGAAGAGACTTGCGGAAGTACACGAGAGGTGGGTGGGGCTGAAGGGGCTCGCGGAAGTGCACGGGCGATGGGCGGGGCAAGAGAGGCTCGCGAGAGTACACGGGCGGGGCCATAGAGGCTCGCGGAAGTGGGCGGGGCCGAAGTGCACGGGGGAGATGGGCGGGGTCAGAGAGGCTCACAGAACTACGTGTGAGGTAGGCGGGGCCAGAGAGGCTCCTAGAAGTGCAGTGAGGTGGGAGGGGCTTTGTGTGCACGTGACATCGCTGTCCAATAGGATTGCGGGCAGAAGCAGGCGCTGCATTGGCTACGGATGAGGGGTGTCTGGTACGTGGGGCTGTGCAGCTTTCCTCCCCTCATTGAAGGCAAAAGGAAACGGTGCTTTTTCACCAATTTTATCGGTGTCCAAGATGCAAGACTTGGTGTTTTGGAGATTTTGTCCTTAAGCATTATTTTTGTTTTTCGAGGTAGGGTCTCTCTCTAGCCTAGGCTGACCTCGAACTCACGGCTATCCTTCTGCCTCTGCCTCCCGCGCGCTGGGATCAAAGGCGTGCGTTCCTGGCTTGCATGTGATTTTAATCGTAGGCATAAAATGGCGAATCAGGGATTCTTCCCTGAAAGTTGTTGAAGGACAGTTTGCCAGAGAGCCCACGCCCTAATCCCTGGTGTGTCCGGTTTTCTAATGCAGCTGATGTTTTGGCCACCTTACCAGTAAGGCATCACTTTATACCTCTTTATGCTCAGGGGCAGGAATGGTACTCAAGTTCTCTCTGCTCTCGTCTTAGGCGGGGTAAGTTCAGGCATCTTTCACGTGTCAACCCCCAGCTACCCACTACTGGAACTTTACACCTGTAACCTTGAGAGTCATCAACTGAGCTTGCTTTCTCTAAAAGGCGAGCGACCCTTGGAGTTTTTTTTTTTTTTTTTACTATTTACTTTAGAGAGATGAAAGAGCAAGTATGGAAAGAGCACCAGGGCCTCCAGCCACTGAAAACAAACTCCAGTTGTATGCACCATATTGTGCATCTGGCCTTACATGGGTGCTGGGGAATTGAACCCTGATCATCCAGCTTTTCAAGCAAGCAACTTTAGCCACTGAGTCATTGCTCCAGCCCCCAGATTTTAAAAAATATTTTATTACTTATTTGCAAGCAGAGAGAATGAGCACGCCAGGGCCTCTAGTCACTGCAAATGAACTCCAGATGCATGCGCCACTCTGTGCATCTGGTTTAATGTAGGTACTGGGGAATCAAACCCAGGTCGTTAGGCTTTGCAAGCATCTTAACCACTGCGCCATCTCCCAGCGCCCCCAATTTTTAAAGTACTTTTATGCTATTTATATGTGGGCATGCCAGGACTCACCACTGCAAACCAACTCCAGATGTTTGTGCCCCTTTATGGATATGGCATTATGAGGGTACCGGTGAAAGACCCCCCAAGGCCCCTCTCAGGAGAGCGTACCCCAAAACTCCAATAACCACACCAGCAGATGCAAAAGCAAGAGGATTTCATTCTTCGGGCTGCGCAGTCGGGCTCCACAAGCAGGCAGATGAATGTCTAGGCAAGATGGAGCCCCAAAGAACAAAGGAGCCGGGTATTTATGGACAGAAGCTATCTAATTATAATACAGCTCAGGTCACAGGGTGTGTGGTATTTCTATTGGCTCCTTTCCTGTATCTGTATGCCTCTTGATTGGTTACTTCCTTGGAGCCACATTCCCAGGGCCAGCCCACATTCCAGGACAGCCATATGCTTCCTTATATGGTGTCTTTTTTTTTTTTTTACTTCCTGGTCTTTGTGATCAGACATTCTTTAGGGAGGGGGAAGTAAGTTTAAAAATGGAGTCTGCTTTATAAAATGGAGTCTGCTTCATAAAATGGATTCTTCACCGGGAAATCGAACCAGGGCCAGCAAGCAGGCTTCATAAGAAACCACTGAGCAGTTTCCACAGCCCAAGATTGTTTTTGTGACACCAGCCCCCAAATTATTCCTGGGTAAATGCCAGGAGCCCCTAATCGACCAGTAAATTCATTTTCTTTCCCCTCACTGTCCTAAGCTCATGGTAGATGTTTAATAAGTCCTTGTTGATAAAGTGAGTCACATCTAAGTCTGATGTACTTGAGTGACTGGTTGCCACTGGCAGATAGTACAATGTACCCTCTGGACTGGGTTGAATCACTTAGCAGGGGACATCCTGTTACCATGGTGGGAATGGGACAAGGGTTGATTTAATTTTTTTTAAATATTTATTTGAGAGTGAGAGAGGCAGAGAGCGAATGGGCGCACTAGGGCCTCCAGCCACTGCAAACCAACTCCTGACACATGCGCCACCTTGTGCATCTGGCTTTACGTGGGTCCTGGGGAATTGAACTCCGGTCCTTCTGCTTTGCAGGCAAAGCCTTAACCACTAAGCCACCTCTCCAGCCCTGTTTTAGTTTTGTAATTCATTTATTTCTTTGCAAGCAGAGAAATAGGAGACAGAATGGATGCCCCAGGGCCTCCAGTAGCTAGAAATGAACTCCAGATGCATGTGCCAGTCATTAGGCTTTGCAGGCAAGCACCTTAACCACCGAACCATCTCTCCAGAACCCAATACGAGGTTTTAACGACACCAGACAGAGTAAATATCCAGTGAGGCACTCCTTCAAGAGCTTGCAACCATGTGGAAGGCAGAGAAGAAAAGGTGTGCCGGGGCTTTCGAGTAACAGTGGCTGGAGATCAAGGGCGTGACTGCGCTTACCAACTGCCCTGAGGATTTTCTAAATGTAAACTGTACACGTGCCAGTGACCTTGGCACTCATTACCCACAGAAATGCATCCCCTAGGCGCTCCCTTGCTTTGGACTTCCTGCAACTTCCCCACAATGGATGCTACAGAGGACCCAGAGCAAGGCTGTGATTCCTACAGGCACCTCTGATTCTCCAGCTTGAGGCCGCCCAGGCTGGCCTTGGTTCTCAAAGACCCACCTCCCTCAGTGCTAGACCAGACTTCGTAAAATCCAAACCATTCAAGTTTCCTCCTGCTGCGAGGTCACCACCCTGACGTGCAGCATTCCCTGCCACTAGCTGCTCCTTGGTTTAATCCTTTCCCAGTGTACCTGTTGTCTGTGTGACAGACGACACACGGCAGTGATGGTGTCCTGCTTGGACTGTTCCACCTGTGTGTGGGGCTTCCATTGCTTCTGCTTTCTCTCTTAACTCACTTGTGAATGGGGAGGGAAGCCAAAGGAGAAGCCCATGCATGGGTAAGGTACTGAACTCAGCAGTTAACAGCCACCCTGGTTCCCCAGGGCCAGTTATGGTGGTCTCTTGTCACCCCTCACATTTTGTGTGTGACTGGCTTTACCTGGTTGCTGGGGAAGTGAACCTGGCCAGCAGGTTTTGCAAGCAAACATCTTTAACTGCTGACCTATCTCTCCAGCTTCCCCTGCTTCTGTAAGATTTAGAGAGATTTTATTGGGTTATAGGTAGAACGTAAAGTGTGGAAGGAAAGAGAAGTGTCCAGGTAACTCCTGCCCGTGAGAAGACAGGAGGGTAACGCCTCTCACTGCTGCAAACTGCAGACACACAGGCCACTTTGTGCAGCTGATTTGCAAGCAAACACCTTCAACCGCTGTCTCCCCAACCCCTCTTACAAACTTAGACTTCATTAAAGTATGTTCTTTTTTTTTTTTTTGGTTTTTCGAGGTAGAGTCTCACTCTAGTCCAGGCTGACCTGGAATTCACTATGTAGTCTCAGGGTGGCCTTGAACTCACGGTGACCCTCCTACCTCTGCCTCCCGAGTGCTGGGATTAAAGGCGTGCGCCACCACGCCCGGCCTAAAGTATGTTCTTAAACATTACAATGAAGCAGACGTGGTGGCACACGTCTTTAATCCCAGCACTTGGGAGGCAGAGGCAGGAGTACTGTTGTGAGTTCGAGGCCACCCAGGGACTACAGAGTGAGTTCCAGATCAGCCTGGGCAAGAGTGAGACCCTACCTCAAACAAACAAGGATAGAAAAAAAACAACTCAAAATTAGGCTGGGGAGGCTAAGGAAATGACTCAGCAGTCCCAGGGCCTTGCTTCAAACAACCTGTTTGTTCCTTAGCACTCAGGTAAAGCCAGATGATGCAAAAAGTGCTCCCGGCATGTGATGCTCTTTGTAACAGCATAAAGCACCAGTATACACACACACACACACACACACACACACACACACACACACACACACACACACACGGGTAGGACAGGAAGTAAAGGGGGAGGACAGAGGGTGAAGGGGAAGAGGCAGGAAAAGAAAGGAATTTTCCCTAGTTACCTGTGACTTCAAGGTACAGTGTGCTTTCTTGGGGTTCAGGAGGTTAAAGTCATATCTCCAAGTGGGCGTGTGGGTCACTCATTTAAAACTGACCTGCTGTTACGCTGGCCATCATTTTTCCTTCTGATATCTTCACAGACATGTATCACTTGAATGGTATTTCACATATTAACATCTTTTTTTTTTGGTTTTAACACTACTACCACAAATATACGTAGTATTTTCTCCTTTTATAGATGAGGAAATGGAAAGTTGGAGAAGTGATTTGCTCTAGGTAGCAAATCTGATTTTAAAAAACGATGCCAGTAAAATGTGTTGAACTCCAAATACCGTGTTCTGCTATTTCAGCCCAAGCTAGTCTTGAGCTCACTATGTAAGTTCTGGAATTACAGGGGTGAACCACCATGCCCACTCCCGTTTTATTTGCTACACCTCATACCTCTGGATAATTCCAGCATGAATCTTTCTGTGTCATCCAACTCCTAATTACTCCTTAATGGAGGGAAACTGAGCAAACTGGAGGTGCTGCTTACGAATGGGCTCATTTGTATTTTTGGAAATAACTACAAAATCCCATTTATTCAATTTGAATAAATAGCGACACTAGGCCTTACATTAATGACATTAGATGACATTAGACCGGCAAGTGAGTCACATGTGACCAATCACCATACTAAAACGGGAGAAAAGCCGGAGCAGAAAGGTTGAGTAAAGAGATTACAGAATTTGGGAGAGCCTGCTGCGTCTCCTTTAAACATGGGTGGACGGTAAGCAGGCGTTAGGACTGCAGCTGGAGAGTGTGGCCGGCACCGGCCCCTCAATGACGTCCACTCACACGGGCACAGGGCGGGAAGCTGCTTTATTAAGTCATGCACATCACGTGGGTTAGTGCAAATAGTTTAATCTGTACTCCAGAAATTCTATTGTACGTTATATCTTTACAAAATAGATTTCAAACAGTTATTTACTTTAAAAAATGTAATTTTGAAGTTAAGCATATCAGAACAATATTTGCAATAACCTATATACAAGAGGTACTGGGTACCACTGGCGTCATTAGCATTCTGTGGTGGAGTGGCTTCCGGCAACAGGAAATGAGGAAGTGAATTCTATGACATGATCTTCAAGAAGGAATTTGTGACGGATTCCTCCATAAATCTAGTGATCTTCCCAACAGCAACAGAACAGCTTCAAATATAACCTTTAAAGTAGCAACAATGAATGCCAAACAGAAGGCAAATTTTATCCTAAACCCCTACTTCAATCCCTAGGCAGACACACGTCTTCCCCTGGGACATTCAAGCCGACTCAGTGACATTCCCTCTCAGTTGTGATGACCGAGAGCGTAACTGTGATGCTTGAGCTGAACAGACCTGATGAGTGAGCTCCGTGCTGCCCCAGACCACAGCTAAAGCTCTCCCTTCCGTGTTTTAAGACCGTGACGTCAAGCAGTGTTTGGTGCTCTGCTGTGCAGGGAACACTAACAATCCTGGAATAGTGCTTCTAATTAACAGAACATCCCAATAAGCAACGAGAAAAAGAAAAATAACCATTTGCATACCCAATCAGAACGATCTGGTGGTAGGTAATGACAGTTTGCCTTGAACATGAATTAGCTCCAAAACATCATGACCAAATGAAGTCAATAAAAGCTTATCTAAAGAGATATAATTCTTTCTTTAGTTAAACATGCTTGGAGAAAAAGATGACAGGAAAAAAAATCATGCTTCTAAAATGCTGTATATGAGAAAATAACTTGGCTTTTAAAGAAAATATCTCTTTAAATACATGAGGTTATAAATTACATTCCAATTGACTTGACAGTTCAGTTGGCTGTAAGAAAACTGTGTGATTATTATGTGTTTGCTCCCAGACACACTCCCGAATGTTCAAGAAGTTACAGCCTCTCGTGGGAAGTTTCCAAACCTCATGTCCTTCACGTCTGTCTGCAAGCCACACGAAGGCTCAACAAATGGGCACATATTCCCCAAATTATCACCATAACAGTGTATTTCCCAAATGTATTTTTCATTTAAAAAATGCACACAAATAGTTGTCTAAGTCTTGTTCCCAATAGCTCAGTGGTTTTATGATAAGTAAAAATGGCGTAAATATGTAAAAAATATATATGCGTGTATACATTTCAAACTGATAGGCACTGAGCACACAGGGTCTCTCTTATACCATGTAGTGGTTTGGTTTGGGAAGGTAGCCAATCAGAAAAATGAGTTTATGTGGCCATAAGAACTCAGAGTGAAATACTTATAAATTTAATGATATAAATAATCTGGTGTACTAAGAAGCCTACTTTAGGCCACCATAATATTCATAATCTCAACTAATTTAAAAATTACATGAACACTGTAAGCGGCAAGTTATTGCTTACAGTAGAATAAAGTCACAATTTATATCCTCTCTATAGACAGATACATTTTATATAATTTAAAGCAATGACCCTACAGCTGTTTTCTTGCACTTCGCTGTTTTAAGAGGTAAAAAGGAACAGCATGGCTGCCAGTCCCCAGCATGAGTGTGACGCCAGCTTCGGTGGACAGACTCTAGAGACACTGTCATGGAGAAGCTCTGGCCAGACCTGGTGCATACAGCACGATGGCTGTCACCGCCACCAGGGCCGCCAACATGGGCATCCAGGGCCAGGGTTTCTGTGTGGAAAGAAATTGAGAGTCAGTATCACATGGTCCCCTCTCTCGTCACACCTAAGACCCCCGTGGTGCCACTGAGTCCTGCAGACTTGCATTAGAAGAAGAAAAGGAGAGGAAATACAAGTCTAAGGAGAGCTATCCACTGTTTAGAAGCATAATACGGTCTGGAAAAGTCCTGGGACGTTTGCTACTTTGTTGAAACTTAGTAGGGACTTCTGAACACCCTCCAGGCCCTGCCTGCTGCGTTAACCCAGCTCTCCATGGAGTCTAATAAAGCCTACAATATGCTCCTGTCAGAAAGGCTTATTTCTTGAAGAAGCAGTTGGGATAGAAGACAATGGTCCAGGCTTCCTTCTGCAACTTGAAAGGAGCAAAGACAGACATGAGATGGAGGTGCACCGCTGGAGCTCCTACCCATCAGGGCCTTCTGGACAAGACTGTCCGGTGTAACAGACATGAGCATTTCTCATGCTCTACTAGTGCACATGCCAGTGAAAGGCAGAGCTGGTCCCAGTGAGCTTCCAGAGGGCTTTATAATCTCAGCTTGCTTTGGCTGCTGTCTTTAGTATTCCCAGATTATTATTGGAAAAGAAAAATGTTGGTTTTTAAAGAGGTATTCTGATTTTCAGATCAGAGCTGAGAAAGACAGGCTAGAGGGCTTATAGCCTCCTAAGTAAGAGAGTACGCCAACAATGCCTTCTGTTAACCTCGTTCTCTTTTGTCTCCACAGCTACAGGACACATAGGCAAAGGGCTGGAACAAGCGCCACACCATGAAAGAGAGAAGAAGAGAAGAGAAGAGAAGAGAAGAGAAGAGAAGAGAAGAGAAGAGAAGAGAAGAGAAGAGAAGAGAAGAGAAGAGAAGAGAAGAGAAGAGAAGAGAAGAGAAGAGAGAAGGTAAGGGAAGGGAAGAAAGGGAAGGATGGAAAGAAGGAAGAAAAGAGGAAGGAAGGAGAGAAGGAAGGAAAGAAGGGAGGGAGGGAGAAGGAAGGAAAGAGGAAGGAAGGAGAGAAGGAAGGAAGGAAAGAGCAGAGAGCTGGCTGAAAACTTCAAAGATGCAAACTCTTCATTTCTCATTCAAATCTGATTAAATACATAATTTTGCAGCAACTCACTGCTTACTCCACTTGGCTAGAGATAAGGGAAGCATATTAACGCTGGGTTAGGTTGGGATTAATTCATGGTTAGCATTACTACTACAAAGAGAACAGGACAACGGGTTATGTGATTAGTTGACGTCACTCACTGGTGAGGCACAAATACACAGTATACCAAATGAAGGGTTTGCGTCAGGTACCAAAATACCTCTGTGGTTTTGCCATGCACTCTACTACAAATGAGGCACAGACAGTGACGGGGACAGACAGACAAGGACTCAACAGCAGGGCTTGTACCTTTCTCTACCACAATGGACCGAAACACCAAAACAGGAAAGCCAGGAATAGGCCGATGAATACGGCTGGGACGGGTTGTAATATGGAGGGCTGAAGAAGGGAAGGGATATTAAAATCATTTGATGCTATGAAAAAAGTCCGATAAGATGATTTAAACCGAGGGGTTGGGAAGAAGGGAAGGAAGACCGAGCTAACAAGTAACCCGTCCGCGTGCAGTGCGGCATCAAGCATTGCAAAGACATTTAGCACAATTCAGAATGATGGGCTCTGCTTGGCACGTTGGGGCGACAGTGCCTGTGGGGGAGCCCGGTACTCCCGTGGGGTGGGGCACACGGACACAGAGCACTGACAACAGGTGCTCCCTGGTCAGTGGCTGGCGTTTGTCCTTCCATTGAAAAATATTGCCCCAATCAAAACTTAATTGCTAATAAGATTATGCTATTTGCAAACTTAACAGATAAATGCTTTATGGCAATGTGAACTCAGCTAGAGATGTGGTACAATGTGTGATCCATACCTGGTGTATAAAGGTGGCCGTTGAGGCACAGGGAAGGGAATTACTTAGAATTTAAGTCTAATATCACAAATGTGAATGTTTTATACAAGTATAAATAGTGATGGCCGGGTGTGGTGGCACACACTTTAATCCCAGCCCTTGGGAGGCCAAGGTAGGAGGATCGTTGTGAGTTCGAGGCCAGCCTGGGACTACAGAGTGAATTCCAGGTTAGCCTTGGCTAGAGCAAGACCTTACCTTGAAAAACAGAACCAAAAAAAATTTTTTTAAACACCTATAAATTGTAACAGTTTTTTTTTAAAGGGTCCTAAACAAGGGGGGTAGCAGGGTCATTCTGAATCTGGAAGATGTCTTCATGCGTTACAAGTTGGCAGGAAATTGATTGAAACTCTACAATTAGATATAAATTAACACAAAAGAGAAGTAAACTATTATGATCTGATTTTAGAACTTTGCAATCTACATTTTAAAAATTAGCCAGGCGTGATGGCACATGCCTACAACCTCAGCACTCGGATAGGCTGAGGTAGGAGGAGCACCATGAGTTGAGACCAGCCTGGGCTACAGAATGAGTCCCGGGTCAGCTTGGGCTAGGGTGAGATCCTGTCTAAGACACAACAAAAAAGAAAAGAAAGATAAATGTAATCTATAATTGTTTGGCATAAAGCCTTCAATCCATCTATTTCTTTCTTTAAGCTTATTTTAGAGGAAGAGAAAGGAGTAAGTTTGGGCAGGCCAGGGCCTCCAGCCACCGCAAAGGAACTCCAGATGCATGCGCCACTTTGTGCATCTGGCTTTATGTGGGCACTGGGGAATCGAACCTAGGCTGTTAGGCTTTGAGGCAAGTGCCTTAACCACTGAGCAACCTCTCCAGCCCTAATCCATCCTTTTCTAAAGGGCTGGTACCTCAACAGCAATCCTCATTGCCCAAAGTCTGTGACTTTCTTAAACAAAGGCCGGCTGGACACACGAGCATCCCGTGACAGCTGCGTAACTGGACAGTCATGCAACGTGACTCACGTGCACGTGCTGGAGGTGGAGCAGAGCGCCTCCCTCCACAGAAAGCATGTGGCTCACACTCACTAGTGTTTGGAATAGGCCAGAGCACAGGCAACCACACTGAACACCCATCAGTTAGGCCCACAGAGGCAATGGCCACCAAAACATATGACACGACATTGATTTAGTAAAACAGCTTCTGAAAGACCTTTCTAGGCAGAGGAAAAACAAGTATTCTCAAACTCAGTTTACATCAACATTGTCCCCCACCTTGTGGCCTTTCTCTCTCCTAAACATACATGTAGAGAAGCCCTACAGAGATTCACCTACTGGGACAAGTCCTAAAATTGGGACACGTAAGTGATTCCATCTTGGAAACTCAAGCTAAGCTTACACCTGGCCCGGTCTGTGAACAGGTCAACCTGGACCTTACTGTGATGGCGGCCTGTGGTTTAGCTGTTATTGCTGATGCTTTCCTTTGCCTCTGTAACTTTCTGCTACAAAACAGAACCATTAGGAATGTTGCAAACTTTTGTTAGAGGATGTGCTTTTTCTACATTAAAAAAAAACTTCCCTGCTATACTTTAGATGCCCTGTACAGAGTCACTGGCCAGCTATAAAAGGCTTTCTATCTATCATCTTTCTGGGGGATTCCTTATAACACTGCTATTTCCTAAAACTTAGAGGATGCCAAACAGACAGGAGGCTTTTTAGGAATGCACCTTTCTAGTATAGAATAAAAACCACGCTGACTCAAGCAAATGTGAAGGATCCCATGGACTGCTTAGTGCTTGGCCCTGGGTGGTACTGACAAGACTCATTTCCTAGCAGAGAAGAAACGAGACCAGAGATGGTTTAGTGACAGAACTTTAGAGAGGTCCTAGAGACTTGTTCTAGTGACAGCCGGCTTCCTCCGGGTGCTCCTCAAGCTCCTCTAAGGGTACAAAATAAAAGAACAAAGTCTTAAAAAAAAAAAAAAAAAGATTTGATTCTACATATTTCAAATGAAAAGCGTACTTCCTCTTTACCTCAGACTGCTAAGTTTCCCAAATCAGTAAGAAAGTCCTCTGAAATTCAGGTTCAAGCCTGCCCCCTGCTCTCAAGCAAGGCAAGGTCACGTGGGCAAACACTTACATTACTTCCTTTCTCTTGGAGCAGCTTCAGGTTGTCTTTACACTGTTTGAGCTCATCTGTGATCGACTGCTTTTCCTGCTCAGTCATTTCAAACTTCAACTTCAGTTCTGAGAGTACAGTCTGTGTCTTTTCATACTAAAGGCAAAGAAAAAAAGAGTGTGCGGCCTTGACTTAGGAGGAGTATGAAGTTAGGGTTCCAGTTGGGTTCATATGCCAGGCCCTGTTTCTTAACCCTCAACTCCGAGGTCAAGCAGGATGAGAGGCGCTTGAATTCATAGCAAGAAGCCTTTAACGCTCACTTAATGAACGTAATAGTTTTCTGGCCCTGGCATTAAAAAAAAAAAAAAAGAAGAAGATACCATTTTGTCACCTGCTTCATTTATTTTGGTATTTAATTATTTTCCTTTTTGAGGCAGGGTCTCACTCAGGCTGGCCTTGAATTCATGGTGATCCTCCCTCCGCAACCTTTTGAGTGCTGGAACTAAAGGCGTGTGCCACCATGTCTGGCCCGTTTCTAATATAGAAAGGGATCACTTAAAAAAAAGTTATGGGACAATAAAAAAATTGAAAATTTTCCTTTTGAATGAAAGAAAAGCAGGTAAATAAAAAGTTCCACAGCCTGGTAGGAGGATCACTGTGATCAAGGCCAGCCCGAGACTCCACAGTGAAATACCAGGCTAGTCTGGGCTAGAGTGAGATCATACTTTGACCAGACAGGGGAAAGAAACTTCTTGTTAGCTATCAGCATTCCCAGAACAGGCCTGGATAGTGCGGCATGAGGTGTGTGAGGGTCTGTGGACTTCCGGGACAAAGAAGGGTAAGGGCAGGCTGCCAGGAAGAGCCAGTATACCTGGACTACCTTCTCCACCTTAAGACATGATTCTCAATGGTCCACAGTTGATTCTGCACAGAACTAGTAAAGAATAAGCAGAAAGGGCTCTGCTGACCAGAAATTTCCTTTCCTTTTCTTTTTCTTTTCCAGCAGTTTTACATCCAGTCTGCCTTTCCTAGCAAAGCATTGAATCATGTCTCCACTTCAGGGAGTGGTGAAGTCGGTCAACCACAGAGAAGCCGCCCAGCCAAGAAGATGGTGCTGCCTGGGGTCAGTCCCACAGCAGGACAGGACACAGACCCACAAGACTCTCCTGGGTCAGTCTTCCAGGGCAGACTCAGGCACTCAATGTTTGAAGCACTCTCTTTTTTAATTTAATTTGCTTTGTTTCTTTAAGACAGGCTCTTTCGGGCTGGAGAGATGGCTCAGCGGCTAAGGCACTTGCCTTTCAGTGCCTAAGGCCCTGGGTTCAATTCCCCAGGACCCACATGAGCCAGACCCACAAGGTGGTGGCCCTGATTCTCTCTCTCTCTCTCTCTGCTTGAAAATGAATAAATAAAATATTTAAAAAAAAAAAAAAAAAAGACAGGCTCTTTCTAGAGAGCCCAGGTTGGACTCAAGACATTCCTGCTTCAGCCTCCCCAGTGTGGTGTGGAGATTACAGATATTCCCACTAAATTAAAATACAGATGCTTTAGAAAATCAGTAAGGATGCCGGTCGTGGTGGCGCACGCCTTTAATCCCAGCACTCGGGAGGCAGAGGTAGGAGGATCACCATGAGTTCAAGACCACCCTGAGACTACATAGTGAATTCCAGGTCAGCCTGGACCAGAGTGAGACCCTACCTCGAAAAAAAAAAAAAAAAAAAAAAAAAAAAAAAAAAAAAAAAAAAAAAAAAAAAAAAAAAAAAAAAAAAAAAAAGAAAGAAAGAAAGAAAGAAAAAAAAGAAAAAGAAAATCAGTAAGGATGATAATACTATTCTTTTCTTCTATACTGAACATTAAAAAGTACTTTTCTTAGGCCGGGCATGGTGGTGCACGCCTTTAATCCCAGCACTCGGGAGGCAGAGGTAGGAGAATCGCTGTGAGTTCGAGGCCAGCCTGAGAATCCAGTGAATTCTAGGTCAGCCTGAGCTAGAGTGAGACCCTACCTGGAAAAACCAAAAAAATAAAAATAAAAAAATAAAAAGTACTTTTCTCAAGCTGGGCTTGGTGGCACACACCTTTAATCCCAGCACTAGGGAGGCAAAGGTAGGAGGATTGTCATGAGTTCGAGGCCACCCTGAGACTCCATAGTGAATTCCAGATCAGCTTGGACTAGAGTGAGACCCTATCTCAAAAAAAAAAAAAAAAAAAAAAAGTACTTTTCTTATACCTTTTTTCACAATTATTCATTTAATTAGCAAGATAAAGGTCACCTTCTTCGGCCTCAGTTTCACACCTTGCTTGTGTGCCATTTCTGTCCCATCTGCCTTTTAATTCTGAGGTTAAAAAAAAGGAGCTCAGGGCCAGGTGTGGTGGCGCACACCTTTAATTCCAGCACTCCAGAGGATCACCATGAGTTCAAGGCCACCCTGAGATAGTGAATTCCAGGTCAGCCTGAGCTAGAGTGAGACCCTACACCTCGAAAAAAACAAAAAAGAAAAAAAAAGAAGAAAAGGCGCTCAGCGTTGCTTTACAAACCCCTCTGGCCTGTCTTCATGAAAGTGACCCAGGTGCTTGTGACAGTCTAGCCTGCTAAGGCACTCGTGACACTCTTTGACGAAGAACAATCAGTGTCGGAAGGGAGAAGTGTGCAGTCCTAGAGATTAGTAACACGGAGATAAAAACCTCAGGAAAGAGCATTTTAGTTATAGACAGAGTCATTCCCGTTACAGGAGAGGAGGATGTCAACATCTCATTCACAAGGAAAAACAGTGAGCAGGAAAGAAGGAAGGAAACACAGGAAAC
The DNA here is from genome assembly GCA_004024765.1 of Zapus hudsonius. Lineage (NCBI taxonomy): Eukaryota > Metazoa > Chordata > Mammalia > Rodentia > Dipodidae > Zapus > Zapus hudsonius. The sequence continues at coordinate 18,489 of PVHP010007206.1, forward strand.
AAGGTGACAGTTTTTTTAAGTGTGCTGCATAGAATGCAATGCAAAGACTGTGGACAAATGTCACAGCCACCTGTGGACACAGTCTGTAAAGCACTCTGCGCTGATTACACAGTGATTACTAACAGGTAAATGAGTCAACCAAACGGCTAACGGAGCCATAGTGACAGACAACAGAACCGGCTTCCGGCCACGGTATTCTTCCCAAATACTGAAGGAAGTATGGCGTGTGGTCTGGAAGGGCACAAAGTGCAAACAATATTACATACTAGGATATTGACTTTGGCACAAAACTTGTGTTCCTAAAATACATATCCTCAGCAAGGTAAAGAAGAACATATTATAAAATCAATCTGTCTACACGAAAATAAAAATTGTTACAGTTTTTTTTTTTTTTGGAACAAACATGGAAGACAGAACAATCATCATTTTGAAATTCAGGCCACTTCAAAGAAAGTGCAAAGGAAAAGCTGCATTGATTGAATCTCTTAAACCCAACGTCCACACAATCCACTATTAAAGGCCAAGAGCCGTCTTCAGCCTCCTTCTACTTTAGAAGGAATCTTTCCTGGGAGGGAGTCTGCAGCTGGAGGAGATGAGATCCCTGAGGAGAAGACAGGCTTCATCAGCCTCTCACAGCCCCTCAGCTGGTCAGAAGACACCGCAGGGGTGCTGTGAGGCCGGAAGGACTGAACGTGGTTCTCACTGCACAGCCGGATTGTCCATTTCAAGGTAGTGCACCTGTCTTGCTCAGGAAGACCGTGGGTGGGTCCCTTCCAAGCTCATGATTTTTACAAAACTACCAAAATCACAAGGAGAGTTAAGTGTGCATGTTTGTGAAGAAGCAGAAAAGGAGGTTAAAGAGAGAAATAAAACGTCATAGAACAGGTGTTTGGATGTCTATATGGCCCAGGCTGGCACTGAACTCACTATGTAGGTAACGCTGATCTGGAACTACTGAGCGAGCCTCCTATCTCCACCTCCCAAGCCAGCCTTAGATCATGTTTGGTTTTGAGATAGGGTCTCGCTCTAGAGCTCAGCTGGCTAAGAACTCACTATGTAGCCCAGCCTGGCCTTGAACTCATAGCAATCCTCCTGACTCAGCCTCCCTGGTATTGTGATGACGACCACACTAGCTTAAGTAACTTTTAAGCCAGTTTCATCAGAGTACGTCTCCAGCAATATAGTGTCGCCCTAGTCTGCCTTCCGAAAGTACTAAGTTAGATATCATACTTTCTCTGAAAACTAGCAGTGGACCAAGTAATTTAGTACACAGGGACTCTCATATAGGCTATCCAGCTGTTCGAGAAAAATTAAATATATAACTTTATATAATTGTGTTTTAAGTTTCCTACACATGCACCATGAGGCACAGCTGGGTGGGCTGCTCCAAGCGTCAACCTGGGACAGGTAAGGTGATGTCTGCTTCCCTTTATTTCTAAGTAGCCCGGATATCAGGTTTGCTTTGGGCGTTAGTCACAGTGGCTTTTGGCTTTACCTCTTTCTGCACGTCCTGTGCTTGGTTTTCAGCCTTACTGAGCAGAGTCTTTAAGTCGGCTGAATCCCGAAGATGCTGTTCTTTCAAGGATCCCACTTGCTTCTCGAGTTCTTTCCTGGTCATCTGAAGGATGCTCAGATCACTCGTGAGCTCTAAACTCTGCTTCTGAGAACTGCAACAGGATTGTGGACAGACAGACAGTTATTCACGGCAGCAAGTCCAGTTTCTTACACTGAGAGATGAGCTGGAGTGAAATTCAGGATGGCTGGGGAGACGGCTCAGCATTCCCTGGACAAAGACAGCACAAGCATGAGGTTGGGACCCCAGCACCCACATAATACCCTAATGCTGTGGCAGGTGTCTGTGATCCTACCACAGACAGACGAGAAACAGCCTTATGCTGGCTGCCATTCCACAGGAGGGTCCTGCCTGGTGGGTGAGGCAGTGACCACGAGAGCCTTCCTCAAAGGAGGTAGAGAGAACTGGGAGGCGGGGTCTGGACCTTGGCCTTGCCAATCCCAAATTGTGGGATGACTGGTGCAGTCATTCTCTGAATCAATGTTGACAAACACCAGGTTGCAAATGATGGGGGGGGGGTGTCAGTTCCTCCACCTTCACACACACTCTACATCTAACCTGCATGATTACTTTGATAACATGGTATTGAAAATCTGATATACACGCGAGCAGAAGACTATGGTATAACTGAAGAAAAAGGACTTGTTCGGGGACGAGGGATGTAGCTTAGTAGCCGAGTGCTTGCCTAGTATAATTTGACCAAGATAATAATAAGAAGAATAGTTGCTTGCTCAATTCCAGCTTGAGATTACAGAGTGAGCTCCAGGTCAGCTTGAGCTAGAGTGAGACCCTACCTGGAAGGGGTGGGGGAGGCCTAGAGAAAATCTGGATCCCACAAAGATTTTCAAAGAGACAGTCTTACATGTTCCAGAATGGATCCTAAGTAGAAGAGTCAACCATAAGGTACAACAGTCACGGGAATAAGTCTAATGAACTCAACAGTTTGCTCATAACTTACTAAATACTAGAAAGATTTAGCCAGGAGTGGTGGTACATGCCTTTAATCAAAGAACTTGAGAGGCAGAAGTAGGAGGATCACTATGAGTTCAAGGCCAGCCTGTGCTAGAATGAGACCATATCTCAAAAAGGGGGGAGAGGAGGCCAGGTGTGGTGGCTCATGCCTTTAATCTCATTGCCCTTATTGGGAGGCAGAGGCAGGAGGATCGCCATGAGTTGGAGGCCAGCCTGAGACTACAGAGTGAATTCCAGGTCAGCCTGAGCTAGAATGAAACCCAATCTCAAAAAAACAACAACAACAAAAAAAGGGGGGGGGTGTTGGAAGGACAAGAAAGAAAGAGATTTATTTGGTGTTGGAGGATTTTTCATATAACCCTGTTTGAAATCTTTTCTCCTTGGTTTTCCAGTTTGCTGGGTCGCTAGGGATGGAAGGCAGAGCCTCTTGAGTGCTAGGCCCACCCAATTCTGAAGTTGTAAAGTTGAATCTTTTGTAGTACATTCTTTATTACAGCCACCTGATCCTCACCCCTATGAACAGAGGGGTCAGGGGATGAAAGCAGAGCAGTAACCTGCCAACCAGCCAGAAACCTACTGGACACTATTACAAGAAGGTATTTAAGGATCAAAGTCTAACTTAGATGAAAGTCACATGTTTCACGTTAAGAAAAGAAATTCATACTTGTGCAGTTCCTCCTCCTGCCGCTGTAGCTCTGATGAAAGCAGGACATTCTCCTTTTTCAGAGAACGACACTCGCCTTCCAAGGCGTCCCATTCTTTCTTCAACTTCTCCAGCTCACCTGAAATAGCCCCAAAACACACCTGTCCATATTAGAACATAAAACTACGGTAATTCAGAAGACAAAGGACAATATCTTAGGGGCTGGAGAGATGGCTCAGTGGTTAAGGACCTGGGTTCCATTTTCCAGTGCCTACGTAAAGCCAGATGCAGAAAGACACACACAACTCTTTCTCTCATCAATTAATTAATTAAAAAAAGAACGATATCTTAGAGAACATACTCCCTCCCTTAAAAGCATGCAGGTTCTTGGCATGGCTACTGGTTGATTCCTGTTACTTTCATCTGTGCCTCAAAGAAATCTATTACCTTGAAACTGCAGAGCATTTTCCCCTACTTTGTTGTTTGAAGACCAGATGCGCTAACACGCTGACAAACAACCTTTACGCGGTATTCCTAAGACTATAGACTCCTGTACCTGATCACACTGTTTAGGTCTGAGGACGGCATTTCCAGCACCAGGAGTCAGCAGCGCTTTTTGTAAGCGACTGCCGGAGCTCCTGCGTCAGGAGAGAGAGCTGCCGTCCCAGAGGGGTGGGGGCACACCCACAGTCCCAGCACGTAAAGACGGGAGAAGTGCCTGAGCTCCAGGAAAACTCTGGTCAATACAGTGAGACCCAGGCCTCCCCAAACCATCAGAGAAAGAAAAAAAAATCAGGTGTCATGGTGCACGCCTTCAATCCCAGCACTCGGGAAACAGAAGTAGGGAGGATCACTGTGAGTTCAAGGCCAGACTGGGACTACATAGTGAATTCCAGATCAGCCTGGGTTAGAGCAAGACTCTGCCTCGAAAAACCAAGATAAAATAAAATAAATGGATAATACATAATAATAAACAAAATAAACTAGAATCCATTTCCTAACCTTGCAACCTGGCTGCCTCCTCCCTCTGCTGGTCCTCACACTGCTGGCACCGGAGCTGGAAGCTGCTCTGCAGCCTCCTGACATCCGCCTCGTGCTCGGCGGCCGCACTCCTCCACCGCTCCAGCTCGGCGCGCACCTCCTTCAGCTCCTCCTGCAAACAGGCCAAGTCCGTGTCCCGCTCACAGGCGGCCTTGGCTGCCGCCTGGTGCAGAAGCAGTATCTCGTCCTGGGCGTGGAGCAGTTTCTCTCGGGAGTGGGTGAGCTCAGTGTCCTTCTCCTCCCGGACGTTCTCCAGGTCCACGTGTAACCTCTGCAGCTGGCCTGCACAGGGAGAGTCACCCAGCACTTTCTCAGTCCATTGGATCAAGAATAGAGTAACACCATTACTGGCTGGAGCCACTGCACAGCCGTTTCTTCTGATTAAACTGGACCAACAGTCCATGATTGCAACAGAAAATGTCAAACTACAGATCGGAAAAGGAAAGCCAAAAACCCAAAGGGATCTTGATTTCCCCTAAGCAGAAAAAATGATTTTAATATTCTGGCATTTTTTTCCTATGCCTTTATACATGTGAGCGCACACACATATATATGTACACAAACATTAAGTACAAAAGGACACAAACATATTTTTCACGCCTTTAATCCCAGCACTCGGGAAGCAGAGGTAGGAGGATCGCCGTGAGTTCAAGGCCAGCCTGAGACTACAGAGTGAATTCCAGGTCAGCCTGGACTAGAGTGAGACCCTACCTGGAAAAACCAAAAAAAAAAAAAAAAAAAAAAAAATCACAGACATCCCAAGTGGGGTCTGAAGTCTTCCTCTCCACTCTTTGAATCTCTAAAAACAGTAACAATCCCCAACAATGTTGGGACAAGCCATACCTTGAAGAACCTGTATTTGTTTTGCGGATTCCTCAACTTGATTTCGGTAGGCTTTTCTTTCTTCTTCCAAGAGAGCTAAAAAGCAAAGACAGAATATATCTAATCTTGTGAGGTAATGAAAGTATTCACAATTGAGCAGCCAGAAATTTCTAAGACATTTTCTCCTAAAGTTTACCCAAAACACAGAAGCTAGGCAATAAGGACTATCAGTATTAATCATTAGGATTTTTAGGAACACACATCAGTAGTGAATGATAAATCTATAAAATCAAGCAATGGAGTTTCATCTTGGTAACTGTCAGTCATCATTATGAGCTTAAGTTAAAACAAAAGAGGAAGAAAAGCAAAAAGAACAAGGCCATAGCCAGGCATGGGGGTGCACGCCTTTAATCCTAGCAGAGGCAGGAGGACTGCAGTTCAAGGTCACCTGAGACTACAGAGTGAATTCCAGGTCAGCCTGGGATATCGTGAAAGCCTACTTTGAAAAACCAAAAACAAACTTTAAAGCCTTGGGCTGGCTGCCAAGCACAAGCATATGGTAAATGTGAAACAAAATAACCACTGACTAGTAGTTATTTTTTCATTGGACTTAAATATTAGCCTGGAGCTGTAGAGATGGCTCATCAGTTAAGGCACTTGCTTCTAAAGGCTGGGCCCAGGTTCAATTCCCCAGTACCCACAACAAGCCAGATGCACAAAGTAGCCCAGAAGCATGGAATTCCTTTGCAGTGGCAAGAGGCCCTGGTGGGCCCATTCAACCTCATTATCTTTCTGTTTGGAAATAAATTTTTTAACTTAAAAAATATAGATTAACACATATCCGACAAAAGACTAAAGTGGAAGGATTTTTTTTCACACATGGTAGGCTAGCGTTCAACCACTGCGCTAATACCTCAGCACTCAATCCACCAACATATCAGGAAGGGAAGTAGTGCTAGAAGTTTCTAGTTTCTTCCTGAGATTTAAAGTTCCCTCCTGGTCAGGAAAGGCATAGAGCACATAAGGATTCCATAGAATCCATAGAATTTTTAAAGTCTCCATAAATTTATTTTGGTTTTTCGAGGTAGGGTCTTGCTCTAGCTCAGGCTGACCTGGAATTCACTAAGTAGTCTCAGGGTGGCCTTGAACTCATGGCAATCCTCCTACCTCGGCCTCCTGAGTGCTGGGATTAAAGGCGTGCGCCACCACGCCTGGCCATAAATTTTAATTGTAAAAAGGCAAATAATCTGGGCAGCAGAGAACTGCACAGGCCTCACTGTGACACTGAGGACAGGAACTGCACAGGCTTCACTATGACACTGAGGACAGGAACTACACAGGATCCACTGACACTGAGGACAGGAACTACACAGGATCCACTATGACACTGAGGACAGGAGCTACACAGGCCTCACTGTGACACCGAGGACAGGAATTGCACAGGTTCCACTATGACATTGAGGACAGGAACTGCACAGGACTCACTATGACACTGAGGACAGGAACTGCACAGGCCTCACTGTGACACTGAGGACAGGAACTGCACAGGCCTCACTATGACACTGAGGACAGGAACTGCACAGGCCTCACTGTGACACTGAGGACAGGAACTGCACAGGCCTCACTGTGACACTGAGGACAGGAACTGCACAGGCCTCACTATGACACTGAGGACAGGAACTGCACAGGCCTCACTGTGACACTGAGGACAGGAACTGCACAGGCCTCACTATGACACCAAGGACATCACTGCCAGTAAAGTGACCAAGACTGGAAAATATCTGTACCTTTATTTATTTTTTGTCTTCTTTTTTTTTCAAAGTAAGGTCTTGCTGTAGCCCAGGCTGACCTTGAACTCATAGGGATCCTCCTACCTCTGCCTCAGTGCTGGGATTAAAAGCATGCACCATCACACCTGGCTTTTCTACCTGTGCACTGGCCTTGGCTCAAGAAGATTCTATACCTTAATCTTGCCTAGTTTCTTACAGATGACTATACAAAAAAGAGAGAGAGAGAAAGAGAGAGACCACAGAGAACTTAAATTTCTCTTATCTTGTACTGAGCAACATTAAGCGTAATTAGAAATTCCAAAAGTTGATTCTCTGTTTTTTCCTTTTGTTGTATGGGTTGATTGAGCACCCTACTCCCCACCCCCCAAAAAAATCCCAAACATTTTCATGTCATGTATTTCAGAAGAGAGAGGCTTCACACGTGTTCAACCACACACACCATTGTGCTATCTGCCTACGCCCTGCTGCCTCCCTAACTCCTCAGAAAGCAAGGTCTCACCTTGAAGTTCAAAGCATTTCTGTTTACTGGTTCTAGCTAGCTCCTGGGCTTCCACCAGCTCTTTGCGGAGGTGCTGGACGTCTTGTTTTGCCTCAATTTCTGATTGGGCGCCCTGCAGGTCATCTGATAAAACATGTGCATTAGTACCACACTGGAATGCCTGGGATGCACGGTGAGTAACGTACTGCAGGTGAGTTAAATAAAACTTAGTAGTAAGAAAGCATTTTAGTCAGGTTACCTGAAGAACATGTGCACAGTTAATACACAGAATAGTACTATGAAATAGACACTGAGTTATTATTCATTGATGATGAGCTTATGTAAGACTGGAAATTCAGAGAAATAAGTGTACCATTATTCTCCATCTTTTTTTTATTTCCGAGGTAGGGTCTCGCTGTAGTCCAGGCTGGCCTCAAATTCATGGCAGTCCTACCTCAGTCTACTGATTAAAGGTGTGTGCTAGCATGTCTGGCTTCTTGATCAATTTTGATATTTGATAAGATGGCACTGTAAAAATTTGGGCTAGGCATGGTGGTGCACACCATTAATCCCGGCACTTGGGAAAGGGCAGAGGTAGGGGGACTGCAGTGAGTTCAAGGCCACCCCTGAGACTACATAATGAATTCCATTGAGCCTGGGCTAGAGCAAGGCCATACTTCGAAAAACCAAAAATAAATTAATTAATTTGGAACTTACCTGGAAATGAAAACAAAGTGTCTAGCATAACCACACAACCATGGCAGCTGTGGGCTAAAATCTACTAGGCTGGAAGCTACGCTGCACCTATTTGGTTGGCAGCCTTTTCTCAACATTAATACATAACAGATAAACAAGCGACAGCTTACATTTTCCATACTCTGTCGCTTATGGAAACTCTGGACGCTGAACACTGAGCAATATATCACCAGGTGGCCATAGTCTACTTGTGCATGTGTGGGCTTGCTGGCCCAGGCCAGCCTGGGCTACAGGCAAGACAGCCAAAGGAACAAAAGAAAATCGTCTTCCTGACAGAAGGAAGCCAGCCAATGAGCACGTGTGGGAAGACAGAGTTATGAAACCCTTCCTGGGTCACTTCTACAGAAAAAACTCATCATCAGCACATGTTACAACTCAAGTGCTTTAAGATTAAGGTTGAATAGGGCAAGTACACAGTCTTACAACAGCTCTCCACCAGACACTTATTAATTACAAAAAGAAAAGTTACTTTACAATGGAGCCACTGGGGAGATGACACCTTAATCAAATGCCTAAGTTAATATCACTAATAATAATGGAAAAAAATCACTAATAATAGAGGATTCAGGCACTTTCTGGTACGAGACCTATTTTCATTTCTACCAAAAAGGCAAAGCTTAACTCTAACAAGGAGGAAACATTAGACATATCTACACTTCAAGATATTTTAATTGTCCTGTGCTATTTAAAATTGTGACTGTCATGAAACTCAAAGGCAGGCTACGGAAAGTTCCAGACTAAAGGAGACTGAAGAGACATAGACTCGAATGCAATCCATGATTCAGGGACTCTTATGATAAAGGACATTACTGAGTCAACCGAAATTGTGAATAGATCTTCAGGTTTTAGTATAGTAACATATCACTGTTAAACTTCTTAATTTTGATAACGGGATGGTACAAGAAACAGGCAATATGTGTTCCGAAGTATTTATGAGTAAAGGGCATCATGTCTGAAATGAATTATGATTGAACCACAGGAAGAGAGACAGGGGAAGGTGGTGCATGCCTTTAATCCCAGCACTCGGGAGGGAGGCTGAGACAGACAGATCAGAACACACACACTTTCATCAAAGGAAATGAGAAGAACAGGTTTTATGTTAATGACATCTCATGAGAAAATGAATTGAGCTAACACAGGGGAGCTATTCTTTCCAGATTGGTTCTCTGAACCACATGAAGGATGGACATTTTAATTAGAGTGACTGAGATGCATCAAATTAGACAGTGCTTGGTAAGAAGCAGAGATACGGACACGAATATTGACAAACTGAGTTTGACATATGAACACGAACCCCTGCATTCAAACTAACCGAGTTAGTGCGCAGGCTCCCCTTGGAGAAAATCAAGTGCCAGCATTCTATGAAAGACTAATGAGGAGTCTTTGTTGGCTAAGGTTGAGCAAGCGTTAGTTGTGTGGGAAAATGCCTGATTAGCTCTCGGTGGCATGGGGCCACCCTCACGGCACCTTGGTTATGTACCAGAAAGGAGACTTTGTTTCATTCAGCTTTCTAAACCTGGGACAAGTCTGGTGATGATGACTAGCGGTAAATGTCTACACAATCATAAAGGAAAGCTGTTCTTAGCCAAATCTATGTTCTTTATCTTTTCTTTAGTAGGCCAAGGCTCGTAGTCCAGGCTGGCCTTGAACCTGAAGTCCTGTCTCATTTTTTCAAGAGGCTGAGGTTGCAGATATGCCAAAATACCCGACTCTGTTTTTAAAATTTACTAATTTGCAAGGGAAGGAAGGAAGGAACGAAGGAAGAAAGGAAGACAGATATAGATAGATGATAGGTAGATAGATAGATAGATAGATAGATAGATAGATAGATAGATAGAGCCTGAGCCTCAAGCTGTGGCAAATGAACTCCAGACATATGCACTACTTTGTGCATCTGGCTTGACGTGGATACTGGGAAATTGAACCCAGGCTGTTAAGCTTTGGAGCAATCGCCTTAACCACTGAGCCATCTACCCAGTCCCAAACTCCATTTTATTTAGATGTAGAAGTTAAATAGAAATAAATGGTATTGAGAAGTTGTGATAGTGGAAAGATTAACAGAACGGTTTTCCCAGCCCTCCCTGAGGCAGGAGGAACTCTAGTAATGCCAGTGGTTTTTGTTTGTTTGCTTGCTTGCTTTGTTTTATTTTGTTGTTGTTGTTTTTTTGTTTTGTTTTGTGGTAGGGTCTCAACTTTGCCAAGGCTGACCTGGAATTCACTCTGTAGTCTCAAGGTGGCCTGGAACTCACGGCGATCCTCCTACCTCTGCCTCCCCAGTGCTGGGATTAAAGGCGTGTGCCACCATGCCCGGCTCTAGTTCATAATTTTAATAAAACAAAAGAATCTATTTTTTTCTCTTGGCACTACACTTTGAAATGCCTTATAGATGAGACTTTTCACTAAAGCTTCCTTGGGACTGGAATACATAGCAGTCCTTACATCCTGCAGGTACTCTGCTCAACACGCAGGCCAGTACCATAACACTGGTGTCTGAAAGGTTGGGCCAGAAACCAGCTTTCTTGGACCAAGGCAAAACCCTACAAATTTGTATTACAGATTAATCAACTAAATTATCCAGCACTGGCCCAGAGATTGCCTACATATATCCTAAATTAAATTTGGTTTTATCAACTTATCCTCAGAATAGTGTCTGGAAGCTGGGCATGGTGGCACAAGCCTTTAATCCCAGTACACTGATCGCTGTGAGTTTGAGACCACCCTGAGACTACATAGTGATTTCCTGGTCAGCCTGGGCTAGAGCGAGACCGTATCTCACAGATCCTCCCCCCCACCATAAAATATAAAATGAACACAAGGGTAGACAAACAGAGCTGCATCTTATATTCTATGGCTCACTGCTTTACCCTTGGCAATCCTCATGGAATTCTATAATTATTAAATTATTCTATGATTTAAATATACATATACATATACACACATATAAAAGCATGGGATAAAATTTTAACACTGAAATTTAAAATATTTCATTTATTTGTGTGTGTGTGTGTGTGTGAGAGAGAGAGAGAGAGAGAGAGAGAGAGAGAGAGAGAGAGGATGAATGAGAATGGGCATACCATGGCCTCCTGCCACTGTGAATGAACTCCAGATGCATGCGCCACTTTGTGCATCTGGTTTTCTGTGGGTACTGGGGATTTGAACCAGGGCCTGCAGGCTTTGGAAGCAAGGGCCTTTAATCACTAAACCATCTATCTCCCCAGCCCAATACTTGAAAATTTAGTTCCTGCTACTTTACAGTACCTATTTTTAATCAGTTCATTCAAACTTAAAACTTCATATATAACATCCTGTGTCAAAAGGCGAATCTAGCCTCCTGGTTCAAAATGCTCTAAGAACATGTTCGATTACCTTTTAACAGGGACACTTTAGCAAGAGGCTCGTTTAGATCTTGCTCGTCCATTTGGGCATCTAAACAGGAGGAAAAAGAGATAATTACAGGTAGTATTCGAATTCCATCGGCAAGCTATTAGTACTAAAATAAATAATGGGAATTTATACACCTCTGCTATTTGGACAGTTAAAAATCATTTCAGTAAGATCTTTGAGATGCAAGGGAGTTGATCCGTGAAAGGACTACCGTTTCGTTAAGCACACATTCTGAAGTCTCCATCCGTATTAATCAAAAGCCAAGCCGTCAAGCCTCTCTGCACATTACATCACTGCAACACTCACCAGTCGTGTCGTCGCTGCTTTTTTCCTTGCTTGGACTCAGAGTATCTGACAAGTCAGATTCCTTTGCTCTTGCCTGATTTTCTAAAGAAAGAAAGAAAGTTAAAAACATCGTAATTCAATCTTATATCAAGAAAACTAAGCTTGATATCATGAATTCTTAAAATTTTTTGTCATGCAGCCGGGCGTGGTGGCGTACGCCTTTAATCCCAGCACTCGGGAGGCAGAGGTAGGAGGATTGCAGTGAGTTCAAGGCCACCCTGAGACTACATAGTGAATTCCAGGTCAGCCTGGGCTAGAGCGAGACCCTACCTCGAAAAACCAAAAAAAAAAAAAAATTGTCATGCAAAATACTTGTCAAGTTAGCTGAGAGCACTGCATCTCTTTCTTCCTCACCACCCGGGTCCAAAACAGAAATGCTGGTCACTCCACACCGCTCACACTAACCTAGGACCTGGGCACTGGCTGTTCTACAGTGGACAGGGGCCTTTATCCAGTCTGTCCACTTGCCAACTGGAAACAAAACTGAAGCAAGCTTTGTGGAAGTGGTCACAAAACTGCAACAAATTGAGCCAGGTCCCCAGGACAATGGGGACACTGTAAGAAGATGGTTATAGGAAGTGACACTGGGCAAGCTAGGAGGTAGCCTCAGAAATGTTTATAATCCAAATAAAGGAGTAACTTTAAAAAAATCACAAGTATTGCCAGGTGTGGTGGCGCACGCCTTTAATCCCAGCACTTGGGAGGCAGGGGTAGGAGAATCGCCATGAGTTCAAGGCCACCCTGAGACTACATAGTAAATTCCAGGTCAGCCTGGACTAGAGTGAGACCCTACCTCAAAAAAACAAAACAAAAAAAAATCACAAGTATTTGTTAGAAAAACAGGACTTAATATAAAAAGAATAGCTTATTTCTAAAGAAAACACAACTGACTAAATGACCAGGAGAAGCTTTTCAAATTTTATTTTTATTACTTATCTATTTGCAAGAAGAATGACAGACACATACAAAGAGACCAGGGCCCGTAGCCACTGCAGACAAACTCCAGATGCATGTGCCACTTTGTGCATCTGCTTTATGTAGATACTGGGGAATTGAACCTGGCTCATTAGCTCTGTGGGCAAGCGCCTCAATCTCTGAGCCATCTCTCCAGCCCTTTTTGCAAAGAAAACCATGTGTGGTGGCTCATGTCTATAATCCCATCCCTCAGGAGGCTGAGGTAGAAGAGTGGCCTTGAGTTTGAGGTCAGCCTGGACTACAAAGTGAGTTTCAGGTCAGCTTGGGCTAGATCAAGATCCTACCTCAAAACAACAACAACAACAACAAAACTTAGAAATGATTTGCAAGAGATAGTCCACTAGGTCTGATGACGACATTCTAGACCTAATTTTCAGCTAATTGCTAGCTGTGGGCCAGCAGCTTATTACAAAGGACAAAATCCTCGTCTTTAACGGCATATCTACATACGTATGAATTCTTTAGGACAGGGTTTCAAAGAGGCCATTTGTTGCTCCAAAATCCTGTGTCATCTCCCCTAGGCCTGAGCCAAGCTTGACATCACAGAACCTGGCCCCGATCTATTCTGGAAGGTTCCCACGGGAACTCCTCCATGACAAGGCCAGCCGGGATGGCGCTCACTGTGGGCTGCACTCTCTGCTTCAGTCTGAATTTCCCAAACCTCAGCAGCCATTCTCTCTACTTGGGCTTTCTTTCTACATCCTGAAGGACGCAGCTTAAACCCCAGCACCTCTAAGAAAGTCTTCATCTGTCTAGCATGCCATTGTTTCATTGTATTTTTTAAATTTTATTTATGAGAAAGAGAAAGACAGAGACAGACACAGACCAGACACACACACACACACACACACACACACACACACACACACACACAGAAGGTGGGAGAGAATGGGCACACCTGGGCCTCCAGCCACTGCAAATGAACTCCAGAGACATGTGTCATGAACTCCAGAAACATGTGCATCTGGCTTTACCTGTGTATTGGGGAATCAAACCCAGCCGTCAAGCTTTGCAGGAGATTTCAACATCTCTCCAGGCCTTGCTATATCTTTAAATATTTCTTTCTTTATTTGTAAGCAGAGAGAAAGATAGAAGAGACAGAGAGAATGGGCACACCAGGGCTTCCAGCCCCCGCAAATGAACTCCAGATGCATGTGCTGCTTTGTGCATTTGGCTTTATGTGGGCACTGGGGAATTGAACCTGGGTCATTAGCCTTTGAAGGCAAGTACCTTAACCACTGAGCCATCTCTCCAGCCCAGATGCTTGTTTTTATAATCATAAATTAATGTGTGTTCTGTTTGTGACTATATATATAAATATTTAAAATGCAAAAATGGTTTACAGTACTTTTCCACAAAGAAATAAATAACACATCTTTAGTTCTATAAGGAAATAACTTATACTAATAGATATATTGGATGCTCACTACTAATCTGGGCATGGTAGTGCACACCTTTAATCCCAGCAGAGGCAGAGGTAGGAGGATCACTGTGAGTTGGAGGCCAGCCTAGGACTACAGAGTGAATTCCAGGTCAGCCTGGGCTAGAGCCAAACCCTACCTTGAAAAAAACAAACCAAACCAAACAAACAAACAAACAAAGATGCTCACTGCTGGGCTGGAGAGATGGCTCAGCGGTTAAGGCACTTGCCTCCAGTGCCTAACGCCCGGGTTCAATTCCCCAGGAACCACATAAACCAGACCTACAAGGTGGTGTCCCTGGTGCGCTCTGTCTCTCTCTCTCTCTCTCTCTCTCTCTCTCTCTCTCTCTCTCTCTGTATCTCTCTGCTTGAAAATGAATAAATAATAAAAGATGCTCACTGCTGATCATTATGGTAAAATGAAATATAGACAGAAACTATTCAAATATAGACAGAAACTATACTTACTACTGCTCTAAAAATTAAGGTAAAGAAAGCACGTGTAATTTAACCTTATGTAGATCACAAAAGTTGAGATAGGGTCTCACTATGTAGCTCAGGCTGGCCTCAAACCCATGGTTCCACTACTTCAGCTAGTAAGTGCTACCTCAGACCTCTGCTGCAGTCAGACACGTCCCAGAGCTGTAACAGATCCCCAAGTTACAGGTTCAGACAGAGCAGGCTAGCACACCGGCCGGATCTTACATTTTTGGCAATTTTATGGCCTAGATATTGAAGTAAAGCAGAGTGTATTTTCACAAGAATTGTCTCAGCTTTTATTCTACACCTACTTTTTTGTTTCTTTTTTATTTTTATTTTTTTTTTTTTTTGAGGTAGGGTCTCACTCTAGCCCAGGCTGACCTGGAATTCACTCTATAGTCTCAGGGTGACCTAGAACTCACAGTGATCCTCCTACCTCTGCCTCCTGGGTGCTGGGATTAAAGGAGTGCTCCACCACACCTGGCTAACCCTACAATTTTTTTTTAAATTTTTTTTTTGGTTTTTCGAGGTAGGGTCTCACTCTAGTCCAGGCTGACCTAGAATTCACGATGTAGTCTCAGGGTGGCCTTGAACTCATGGCGATCCTCCTACCTCTGCCTCCCGAGTGCTGGGATTAAAGGTGTGCGCCACCACGCCCGGCTTTGCTAACTCTACAATTTTTTAAATATATTTGTTTATTTGCAAGTAGAGAGAGAAAGGGACAGAAAGAGAGAATTGGGTGCACCAGAGCCTCCAGCCACTACTAACTCCAGACACATGTGCTGGCTTTATGTGGGCACTGGGGAATCAAACTCGGGTTGTTAGGCTTTGCAGGCAAGTGCTTTAACATCTCTCCGTGCCTACATCTAAGAAGTTAAATCTCACGTTACAAATAAAAGAACTGAGACCCAGGCATGTGGCACATACCTGTAATCCCAACACTGAGACACATGGCAATGAGACAGACTAGAGCAAGCTAGGCAGGTCTCACTAGGGACAGAGACCCAGAGGAAACCAGAAGACGCTGAACACCTGATTTCTCATGACCCAAGAATGAACACTCCTAACTTGGATTAGAACTCGTGCCTGACATTGGTCTACGATGCACCCTGCTGATCCCAGCCCCACCCAGATATGATCCATCCTCCAGATCTGAACTAAACCCTATAAAGGTGGCAGCTTGAGTGGGGGGCTGGGCTCTTCTTCCTGAGACCCTCTCATCTGCATCTGGTGTGGTCTGAGCGTCCCCCATGTGAGCCTCGGTTCCCAGCCCATGTCTCTCTCTTTTTTTAATTTACAACTTTAATATTTTATTTATTTATTTTCAAGCAGAGAAATACAGAGAGAGAGAGAGAGAGAGAGAGAGAGAGAGAGAGAGAGAGAGAGAGAGCCGTGTCTCTTTAATTCTGGTCTCTCTGCTCTGTCTGATGGTCTCTAATTTACCATGTTTGGATTCCCACTCTGGATCAGATATGCGGACGCTCCTTCTTCCCCCACCCACCCCCTTGAGCTGATGTCCGGTGTGTTCCCCTCATTAATCTCAACCTCCCGATCTATCTGATTCACGGTCCCTGAATTCACTATATGCTGACTGTCACTCAGGGCCTGCCACGTGGGTGCTCCACGTTTGCAGCCCCTTTGGAACCTCAACTTCTAAACCCAAGTTGCTCTGGCTTTCCACGGGTTTGCAGCCCCTTCTGAACTTCACTTTGTAAGCCTCCGTTTCTCTAGCTCTCATGGGTTCTGGCTTGATTTTAACTCTGCTTTCTAAGCTTCAATTTCTCATTAACTTCCATCTCTTGGAGGGATGCCTCCCACCTGAAACTGTTCCAGTCCTCCTTTCCCAGTCCCATTTCCCTTTTGATAAACCCCACAAATTGTAATTTCTCCTCAAATAAATGCAGTAATTCATAATTTGTCCTCTTAGTTCCATCTTTATTATTCTTTACTAAAGATTAGGAAAGAACCCAAAAGTTAGAATTTATAAATCTGGGGGACACCCCCTGAACCCCAAATTTCACACATCACTGAGGCAGGAGGATCATAAGCTTTACAGGGGCACTGAGGAATTAAACCCAGGTCATTGGGCTTTGCAAGCAAGTGCCATTCTCTGCATCTCTGCAGCCCATATTCCCCCCCTTTTTTTTTTGTTGTTGAGGTAGTATCTCATTTTAGCCCCAGGCTGGCCTCAAACTCACAGCAATCCTCCTACCTCTGCCTCCCAAGTGCTGGGACCAAAGGTGTCCGCCAATGAGACAGAATAGAAGAAAACTAGGCAGGTTTCAGCCAGGGATGGAGGCCCAGAGGAAACCAGATGTCAGACACCTGACTTCTCATCCTGGCACAAGAATAAACGCTCCTAATTTGGATTAGAACGGGTGCCTTGCCGGGTGGGAAGGGAGACATGATCCTGTCTTTTAATGTTCCTTTAGCCCTAGTCTCTCCGATGTCTGATGGTCTCTAGTTTACCCTGTGTGGATTCCCACTCGGATCTGCCGTGTGGGATCTCCATTTCTCCCTCTCTTCCCCCCACAAGAAAGCACACGGCCAATGCCAAGTGGGTTCCCCTCTCTAATCCTCATCTCCCCTCTGTCTGTCTCAGGGTCCCTGAATTTACCATGTGTGGATTCCCACTCAGGATCTGCACATGGGAGCTCTCTCGCAGGCTCAAAGCCCCTCTAGATCTTTCCTCAAGGATTTCCACGTTTGCAGCCCCTTCTGAACTTCACTTTCAAAGCCTCAGTTTCTCTAGATCGCACAGGTTCCCAGCTACATTCTAACTTCACTCTCTAAGCTTCAATTTCTCGTTAACTTCTACTTTTCTGAAATATGTTTTCCACATGAAAATGTTCCAGTCTTCCTTTCCAGGTCTTAATTCTCTTTAAATAAACTCCACAAATTGTGATTTCTCCCCCAAATAAACTCAATAATTCATAATTTATCCTTCTTGGTTCCATCTTTATTATTCTTCATTAAAGATTAGGAAAGAACCCCAAACTTGGGATTTATAAATCTGGGGAACCTTCCTTTAGCCCTAAAATTCCCACATTACCACCATGCCTGGCAAAAAATATTTTAATAGAGGAGGGAGGGGAATGTGGGTGCACTAGGGCCTTCAGCTACTGCAAGTGAACTCCAGATGCATGTGTCACTTTGTGCGTCTGGCTTAAGTGGGTAGTAAGGAATCAAACCCAGATCAGTAGACTTTGCAAGCAAGCACCCTTAACCACTGAGCCTTCTCCCCAGCCATCTCTTGCTACTTTTAAAGCAACAGTGAAATAAGAAACCTTCCACATCTGTCCAATTTGTTCCTTAAGATAAAAACTCAGGGGATAGAGAGATGGTTCAACGGTTAAAGATGCTTGCTTGTAAAACATTTTCAGCCTGAATTTGATTACCCAGTGCCTACATAAAGTCAGATGTACAAAGTGGCACATGTGTCTGGAATCTGTTTACAGTAGGAGGAGGTCCTGGTATACCCATTCCCCCCGCATTCCTCTCCTTGCAAATAAATAATATGTACATAGAATTGATAGATATAGATAATATATAGATTCAAAACCCAGGCAAATGTGATGGCTCACACCTGTGATACCAGCACTCAAGAAGCCAAAACAGGAGGATCTGAGTTCAAGGCCCACATTTCAAAACATAACAAAACCAATTAATCAATCAAGCAAACAAACCAGAGGTGGAATGCTAGAGCAAAACTCATGTTTTTCAACACATTAAGAGCCTATTTTATAGTCACATTTTAAAAAAGACACCGGGCTGGAGAGATGGCTCAGTGGTTAAGGCACTTGCCTCCAGTGCCTAAAGCCCCGGGGTTCAATTCCCCAGGACCCACATAAGCCAGACCCAAAAGGTGGTGGCCCTGGTGCATTCTCTCTCTCTCTGCTTGAAAATGAATAAATAAAATATTTTTTAAAAAGACACCAGTCATATTGCACAGATCCTTCTTAATAGTGTCATGTAGTGCCAGTCAAATATATTCTGTTCCAGAATGCATTCCATGGAAGCAGGCAGGCACGTTTCCTTGGAGAAACATCCATCTCCCCACCTCCAGCTTCAGAGTAAACCAGCTGATCTGAATAGGTGCTTAGGTGGTGAAGTAAGTGCTATTTTAAAGTCTGTTCTCACCTCACTTCAGTGAGATGAAATAAAGTGCCGTATGTACTAAAATTAGTTCCCTATTCAGAACCCCCACACTGGGCTCCAGAAGAGAATCAGTGTTGGGCATATTCTACGCATTCTTTCCCCTAATAAGGCATATCAGCTGTGCCCCAAACCAAGAACGGAAGCCACTGGAGGCCAGAAATAACAGTTTAAACGTTCTAAAGTCTAACAAACAAAATGTACTCAAACTAAGTGTTCCAAATTTTACCATTTGAACTGACCAGGAAGATTGGGAATCTGGTTTTAAATTTCTTTTTTTTTTTTTTTTGGTTTTAAATTCATGCTGGCCCCATCTGGCACAACCAGGTTTACCTGCCGAATTTTCAACGTGGTAGTAATACTTAAAAGCTCATTTATCTTCCCTAAGTGTCACAACTGGAACAGTAAGGGTTAACACAAAAAAAAACCTACCTGAGGCAGTTACTGGACTATTCATTTCAAAATGTAACCAAATTGTAAATTGACAAAAGTCATTGGTTTTGATATCTCTATAAACAATTAAGAAAATCTGAATAAGAAATTTAAAGGTACTATATTACCCACCCAAAAAAGTTTCAAGTATTTCATTACCCTAAAAGCTTTTACATTGGGTTTGATTAAAACTTTGATCAAAATTTTAAAATACAAAAATGAGACCAAAAGATCATAACCAAACCTATTAGAATTAACTTTCAAAAAAACCACATATGAGAAAAGAAACTTTCCTATTGAGATTTTTCTTACAAGAAACCTTATCTGGCACTGTTATTGGATTGTCATTTTTGTGAGCTGTTAATAAATTAAACAATGGTGAAATAGTATGATCTTACAAATTTACTAAAATAGCCTTCATTATTCAGAACAGTTGTCAATAAAACAGGAAAAGAGCAGAAAAGGAAACAAACCTTTTGAAACCTTTGTTTCTTCGACCACTTTGGTGAGATGCCCCTGGACAATCAGCTTCTCTGCCAAAGAAAAGAGACTTTAGTCCTGGGGCTTCCCAGCGGGCGCTCGGAGCGCTAGCACATTCCATGACCAAATTGAAAGATGATAGCATCACTCCTATGACCAAGCTTGAACAAAAAACCTGAACTTGGACGGAACTGGGAGACCTCAGACTTGACAGAACAATCCAACTATGCAGAAGCCTGGAGTTAGGGGAACAGTTGGCCTTTTATTTTTGTTCGTGTCACGGTACTGCAAAGTCTGGATCTTTTCAGAAAGCAGTCAGGAGAGGCAACCACGCAGTCTCTAACTTGGGAATTTTCTAAGACATTATATGTGGATCAGGTATCGAAACCATGCTGCTCAGGTTTACCTTTCCTGGTGATAAAATTTAGCAGAGATCCCTGAATAATGTATGCCCAGGAAAAGATGGTTTTAGAAGAGTCAGTTATTTGAAGAACTGAAAATGCTGTGTGAGGGAGGATTCCCTGTAAATGGGCAATATGCCTTGGTGATTTATTTGGTTTTATTTTCACAGTCTGCGTCTCACTGAGGCAGATAGTAGGTCTTTCCAGAACATTCCCCACTTTGATCCTATATACAAGTTGGTTTCCTTCAATTCACTCTTTTGCAGTATGTGAAAAAAATTTTTTTTCTGTGGATTCTACACCAACTTGGTCCACAACCCTCATCAGATTGCTGCAACCTATCAACCTTCTCCTCTGCTAAACCCAGGACATCTTTCCATTGCTTAGGGATTGCTTATCCCTGCCTTTGTTTTAATGATTATTTGTTTATATATTTATTTACGTGTGTGTGTGTGTGTGTGTGTGTGTGTGTGTGTGTGTAAGTGCCAGGGTCTCTTGCCCTTGCAAACTAATGTCAGACCACAAGCAATTTTTGGCGCATCTGGTATTATGTGAGTCCTAGGGGAATTGAACCCAGGCCAGCAGACTTTGAAGCAAGTCCCTTTAACCACTGAGCCATCTCCCCCAGGCCCCAGACTTTCTTAAAGGCAAAGACTTTCCATTCTTATGGATTGTTTATCCCTGCCTTTCTTTTGGTTTTTCGAGGTAAGGTCTCGCTCTAGCCCAGGCTGACCTAGAATTCACTATGTAGTCTCAGGCTGGCCTCGAACTCACGATGATCCTCCTCTGCCTTCCAAGTGCTGGGATTAAAGGCATGCTCCACCATGCCTGGCTATCCCTGCCTTTCTTAAAAACAAAGATTCCCCCCACCAGGATTGGATCTGGAGTCTTGCACAAGAGAGGCGAGCACTCTACCACGGAGCTATATTCCCAGATCTCTTTTTACTTTGAAACAGGATCTCACTAAATTACTCACTGCAAGCCAGGACTGACCCTGCAATCCTCCTGCCTCAGCCTCCCAAGTAGCTGGGATTACAGGCCTGTGCTACTAGGCTCAGCTTGGATTTAGAGAATTTTCAAGATGTAAATTATAACATGCCCTACCTGCTTTCTGACTCTACTCCATCCCCCAAATTTACTTCTGAAAAGCAGTAACTTTTAACTTTGAGCTATTTTTTCCATTATTTATATTTACTTAATTTTTTAATTTATTTATTTAGGTTTTTGAGACAGAATCTCACTATGGCACCCAGGCTGGTCTGGAACTCGTTAGCATTTGAAAATAAATAAAAACATTTTTTAATAAAGAAATAACTTTCTTTTTTAAACTTAAAAAAATCATTTATTCTGTGTGTGTGGTTCGGATGTGAACCTGTGACCCGGGTCACGGTATACAAGTGGAGGTCAGAGGTCAACTTCTGAGTTGGTCCTCACCTGCCCACCTCATATGAGGCCTGGTTTCTCCCGGACTGCCCTTAGCTGTGCCTGGGAACCCCTCTTCCCATCAGTCAGCAGGCTGGCATTCCATGAGCCCTCCAGAGCTTTTTATGGAGGCTCTGGGCACCGAACGCAGGTGCGCCAGCTTGAGTGGCAGCTGCTTTATCCACTGAGCCATCTCCCAGACCCTAAGAAGCAATTTTGTGACAGTCAACTCCTTCAGACAAGTTCCATGGACGCCCTCCCCTTGAGTGGGAGGTGTCTCTAGCTAGAGCTCAAACCTAGGTGCTAAAGCTGATTGGTCAGGTACGGACCAACCAGCTGTCTCTCTGCTCACCTGGGGAGGCCTTAAAAAGTCACTGAAACAAAGTCCAGCCTTATTCCCGCACATGGCATTTTAGGAGAAGGACTTTTGAATTTCCAGGCCTTAGGAAGGCTCTAGATTTTCCCCACATGAGCCTTTTCCCTCATGATGGGAGCCCTCTGTTATCATTTCTTCTTTTGTTTGTTTGGCTGAATGAACAGCATAGAGTTTGCTAAACCCTCTCCCGTGTGTTCTCTCCACACTGGTGGCTGGAGATCTCTATAACTTCCGATTTTCCTTTAAATAAAGTCTCTCACTATACCTTATCCTATGGTGGTCTATAATTTGAATTCTTAACTTTATAGACAAGAATTCGGGTGCTCCTTAAGTTCTGAGGTGCATTGGAATTTGTTGGGTATTATCTAAGTTCCAATCCCAAGCTCTGACGCGACAATTCCCTTCAGCATTTGGAAAGCACTGTTCCTCCGGCTAGCTCCTAGCTTCCACCAGTGTGACCTCTCGTGGGGCTCACCATGAAGACTGCTGTGCTCAGTACTCCGCTCTGCAGGCCTGTGTGAGCACACAATTCCCTATCTACGAAGAAGGTTCTAGCCAGGGCCAAAGTGCTTAAGAGAGAATAGATTTCTAATGATCCCTCTCCTGCCCCCTACAACAGGCAGGAATTCTAGAAATTTAACACAATGACATAATGGTAGAACGGCTCATTAATCTTTATCCCTGAGTAACAATGTGAAATGGGGTATTCTCACCCCCAAAGACGTGTACTATGAGTGAGCAATAAATGTTTGTCAAATTAAGCCATTAAGATTTCAGGGTTGGGAAGAGAGGAAGAAGGGGGGGAGTGAGGAAGGGAGAAATTGAGATTCATTCTAGGGTTTATTTATTGCTATATTAGAATTTGGCTTCCTATGACTAATATGGGATTTTTTTTGTCACCCTGGATATTTC
>PVHP010007206.1:41445-57649 GCA_004024765.1 Zapus hudsonius
GAGAGAGAGAGAGAGAGAGAGAGAGAGAGAGAGAGAGAGAGAGAGAGAGAGAGAGAGAGAGAGAGAGAGAGAGAGAGAGAGAGAGAGAGAGAGAGAGAGAGAGAGAGAGAGAGAGATTGGGAACTGAACCCAGGGCCTCACACATACATGCCAGACAAGAGTTCTACCACTGAACTATATCCCCAGTCCAATGTTAGGGCCTTTCCCCCCTCTTTTTAGATGAACTGTAAAGTTCAGTAACAATTCACCACGTGTGCAACCCCCTTCTCTAATTAGCTCTAAACCATCAAGACCATCAAGCACTTCTTCCCCCTCCCCAGGTCCTGGCAGGCTGTCCCACTTTGGATATGGGATCCAAGTGTGTGGCCTTCTGTGTCTGGCTGAGTTGGTGATCTTGTCGTGTGTGTGTGTGTGTGTGTGTGTGTGTGTGTGTGTGTGTGTGTGTGCGCGTGTGTGTGTGTGTGTGTGTGCGCGCGCGCGCGCGCATGCACGCACCCAAGCACACGTTAGAGGTCATACAATGACCTTCACCTCCCACCTCATTTGGAGGCAGGGTTACATGTGCTTCACTGCTGTGCTCCCAGGCCCTCCATGGGGTGATTACCTGTCTCTAGTCACACCGAGATGACAGGCGCTAGTGCCAAGTGTCTGGCTTTACCTGGGGTCTGGGGATCAGAACTCAGAGAGCCTGGCTTGTGTGGGGTATGATCTTTCAAACACACCATGCTGAGCATTCAGGACACTGCTTAGTTTACAAGTTCACACCTTCCAGTTTTAGGAAATCACTGATCTCTGTTTTACTGATAAATTCTTCCCTTCCTTTCTCCTACTCTCCTCCCCACCCACCTTTGACCTTAGTACTCAAATGGTAGATCTTCAAGAATTTTTCAAAAGTCATTTTGGAATTTTAAAATTTATTTTTCAAAAATTAAAAAAAAAGCTGGGCGTGGTGGCGCACGCCTTCAATCCCAGCACTCGGGAGGCAGAGGTAGGAAGATCACCATGAGTTCAAGGTCACCCTGAGACTACACAGTGAATTCCAGGTCAGCCTGGGCTAGAGTGAGGCCCTACCTTGAACCCCCCCCCAAAAAAAAAGAAAATGCTTCTCATTTTGTTTTCTTCCTTCAGCCTTCCACCAATTTAAATCTGGTGGTATTACACCTTTGCTTGCCAAAGTGTGACTTGCAGGCTGGGGAAGCAGATCATTTGGTAAAGTGTGTGCACGGCAAGCATCTGACCCTGACCCCTCAGAGATACAGGAAGAGGATGCTGAGGCACAAATCAAAGAGTTAATAGAGGGCTTTCTTTCTCGGTTGGAAAGACTTTTTCTTTTGTTTGCTGAAAGGTTACTCCAGAGGGATAATCATTCCTACTCTTGGTTTTCTACGAGACAGGGTCTTGCAATGTAGGTCAGGTTGGCCTACAACCTGCAATCCTCCTGACTTAGCCTCCTGAGTGCTGAGATTACATATGTGCACCACCACACTTGGCTGTCTTCCATTTCTAACATGTATAACACAAGAGCATTAAACACAGAGGTCCAGCTTCTTATACACAAGTGTCTGTGTGTCCACAGCCCACTTCAAAGCCCCCGTTTCCCTAACTGAGCCCTGGTGGTCTCTGAGCTAGCAGACTATTACATCACTCACTGATTGCTCCTCATGTTTAGATACAGCTGTTCCTACTAGGAGGGTCTTGATATCTTCATTGTCTTGAAAAGCAGGTCCCTTCCCCTTAATTCTTTGTAAACTTGATGCTGTTTCAGCTGAAAAATTAGCAAGACTATTAAAGGAAGCTGTTTAAGAAATTGAAAAGTAATTGCAAACTACATTTGATAATTGTGGGTTTCATTTGTTTCTGTATCAATTGAATGTTTGTGTTTTTCCCCCCCTGTGTATGTTGTGTATGTGGTGGTTCTATTTTTCTCCAATAAAACTGTTTTTTTTTTCAAGGTAGGGTCTCACTCTAGCCCAGGCTGACCTGGAATTCACTATGTAGTCTCAGGGTGGCCTTGAACTCATGGTGATCCTCCTACCTCTGCCTCCCGAGTCAATAAAACTTTTATTTAAAAAAAAAAAGTTTCCTACCAACCTCCAAAGCACTCTACATTTTTCTTTCCATTCAGAACCTTTTCTGTCCCATAAAGGGAACCAACTATACTGACCTCTCTTGGGGACTGAGGGATGATGAGTGTGTGTGAGTGCACGGGCCACCGCACACAAGTGGAGGTGAGAGGACCTTCCACCTTGCTTGGGGAAAGCTTCTCTTCCTCACTGTTGTTCACTGCTCTGTTAGCCAGGCTAGTTCTGCATCTTCTGCATCTGCCTCTCATCCTGCATGGCAGCGTGCTGGGACTGGAGGAGCCCAGCAAAGCTTCGAGCCTTTACATGGGGTCTGGAGGCGCAAGCTTGGGGATGCAGTCATCTATCCAGGGAGAAGCTCCCTGCCTGTCCTGACTGTTATAGTACTAACTCGCTCACATCTCTTAAGCCACATGGCAAAACATGACTTTAACAGTTTCTAGCATTATCAAAATTGAACATTACAATATGTGGAGCTTTTGTTTTGTTTTGTTTTTCAAGGTAGGGTCCCTATCTAGCCCAGTCTGAGCTGGAATTCACCAGGTCTTTTCAGGATGGACTTGAACTCATAGCGATCCTCCTACCTCTGCCTCCCAAGCACTGGGATTAGAGTGTGTCACCACACCGGCTACAATATGTATAATTAGACCAACAAACCACGCAGTGCCTTTATCACTTGACTGCTGAAGGTCCGTGGATTGAACTCGCCCACGTACTGCTGCTCTGAACATCCTGGAATTTGAAGCTGACACCATGTCATGTCATGTCAGCTGAAACAGTTCCATGGAGTGGAAATGAGACTATCATGATTTTTGACTACATTTGATAGCCATCATCAAGGCACTTAAGTTTGGTCAGAAAACACGAGGCAGAGTTGCAAAGACAACTGAACCTTGCCAAAAAACTGAAAAGAGCCAAGCTTGTCTTAGTTCCCAGGAGTAAATTATGTGCTGATTACATGACTGAGCACAGAAAATCAATATGAAGAACAAAGTAATGTGCACAGCACTAAAGGGCAGCACAGGTGCACAGCTAAAGAGGCGCAAAGGTGCACAGAGCTAAAGGGGAGCACAGGTGCACAGAGCAGCAAAGGTGCACAGAGCTAAAAGGGAGTACAGGTGCACAGAGCTAAAGGGGAGCACAGATGCACAGAGCAGCACAGGTGCACAGAGCTAAAAGGGAGTACAGGTGCACAGAGCTAAAGGGGAGCACAGATGCACAGAGCAGCACAGGTGCACAGAGCTAAAAGGGAGCACAGGTGCACAGAGCTAAAGGGGAGCACAGGTGCACAGAGCAGCAAAGGTGCACAGAGCTAAAGGGGAGCACAGGTGCACAGAGCTGAAGTGGAGCACAGGTGCACAGAGCTAAAGGGGAGCACAGGTGCGTAGAGGTAATGGGGAGCACAGGTGCGCAGAGGTAATGGGGAGCACAGGTGCGCTGAGCTAAAGGGGAGCACAGGTGCACCAAGATCAGGCCAGGTTCTCACAGCGAAGAGCCATGTTCCTTCAAAGCCAACTCTACTGACAAATGCTGAGGAGACGCTAACTACCTACATACGGTAGGAATCCTGAAGAAATGGAAGGAACAGGAATAGGAGGACACCGAAACATTGGGCGACCTGAAAAGTACTTCCAGATCTCCAAGCTGAGTTCCACTCAAGAAATAATGCTATTAACTAGCACACCAAGTTAATGTGCTGGAGACCAAAGAATACTGAGAAAGGCCTGCATGTAGGCAGTTAAAAAGCAAGGTCATCTCTAGATCGTGAGAACTTATTACTCTCATATGAAAACTGCAGCTGGTCAATTGGCTTTCAATGTCAGATGACCCGAGATAGGAAAGGACAGAAACAAGTCACCCTGACAGGAAAAAGCTTCCATGAACACCCCTCACAATCCCTGCCACACACGTTTCCATCTGATAGCTGACAACTATCTCTTCGTAACACAAATCACAAAGCCCTTAGCAAATTAGTCTCCTTACGTTTTCACCATGATCACATGAGGTAGCACTACCTCCCCATGGTGCAAGTGAAGGGATGGAGTGACAAGAATTTAATTTGCCTGGAATCATACTGCCAGCCAAAGACCAAGTCAGGACTGACACCAACACCTTCTGACTCAGGTCTTCCATCATCAGTGGAAATGAACTAGTCACCTGACAGGTTATTGAAAAGCAAGTCCTGGCTGAGAAGATGGTGAAGTGGTGAAGGCACTTGCCTGCAGAGCCTGGGTGCAGTTCCCCAGCCACACATGTAAACCAGATCCAAAAAGTGGCAGTGTTTAGTGTTCACTCACAATGGGATGAAACCTGTGTATATGACATATGTATACATGTGTCGAATACGTAATGTTTTTTTGTTGTTGTGCTTTTCGAGGTAGGGTCTCGCTCTAGCCCAAGTTGACCTGGAACTCACTCTGTAGTCCCAAGCTGGCCTTGAATTCCCAGTGATCCTTGTACCTCTGCCTTGTACGTGTGCTGGTGTTAAAGGCTAAAGGTGTGTCCCACCACACCTGGTTGATAATTTTTTTTAAAGAAAAAAGTGAATAGCAGAAATAAAGATTAGGCCAGGTGTGGTGGTGCACACCTTTAATCCCAGCACTGGGGAGGTAGAGGTAGGAGGATCACTGTGAGTTCGAGGCCAGCCTGGGACTACATAGTGAATTCCAGCTCAGCATGGGCTAGAGCGAGACCCTACCTTGACAAATGAAAATAAATAAATAAATAAATAAATAAATAAATAAATAAATAAATAAATAGAGATTGAATTAACATTGCAATACAAGCACAGTAGGAAATTATCACGAGTGTTCAGCATCAGGCAGACAGCAGGGCCTGGCCCGCTGTGGACCTCACAGCAAGCTGGCATGTCCCCGCCTTAATGATGCACTTGGTCATGGGGTTATTACTTGCTGGTGAAATAAAATTAGTTAAAGAAAGTCTTGCTACAGAAGATATTCTGCTTTTTCCTAAATAAAACAGTTCCAGAAGCTACTTGTCCTAAAACATTAGGAAGGAAGAATAAGGGGAAAAGGATTTAGAATTCAACTAGAGAATGCCAGCATGGAGACCACTTTCTAAATAGAAGGACATGTTTTTTCTATACAGAAACAATGTCTAAAACACTGTTGGCATAGATTTAGGACAGCCATCTTCATGCAGCTACCGTGAGAGAAAATTGGGTAAAATGTTAAGAAAGATATGGGCAATGACCTGTTCATTCAGCTGTCCTAGATCAGACAAACTAAGAATGGTTTTGTTTTGTTGTTTAATTAGCAACTTCTAGCTTACTGAGTTTGCCTGTCATAGGAATGTAAAGTACTCAGAGCAAGGAATCATAACTATTCATTCTTTGCGATGATTGTTTCATCTTAGAGACATGAAAATGTTTAAGAATGCTTCCCGTTCCTGTAGTGTCCTGAGGCTGGCCTCCCCGGGTGATGTCACACAGCAACAAGAGCCAGTGTGTTCCCCCAAATGAGGCTTCACCTACAGCCTGAGAACAAAGTACCGGCAGGAAGGAAGGAATGCAAGACACACACAGAAGGAGGAAGGGGAAACAGTGACCATCATTTAAAAATGGGTTGGGGACAGGAAAAAATTTGGAAACCAATGCTAGAAGTACCAAAGCCCGGAGACACGGTGCAGGGTGATTGCTGACTACATCGAGTGAGGTCTCTGCACTCAGCAGACGGTCAGCTCCCTCCTCGACAGCACAGAACAGGGTCGGCAGCTGGCCACACACTATCTTTCATGATGCCCAGGAAGTGGCCCTAGATCCCCATGTCCCTCTCCACGTTTCACCCCTGCAACATGTAGATTAATCAAGTGACAGAGCTCAGGGGGACGGCTGCCAGAATCGGAGAAGCACAACACAAGCCCTCAGGGTGTCTGGGAAGTCTCTAAAGAAAGGAAACAGAAGAAACATACAGGGGGGGTTCCGAATCCAGGAAAAGAAAACATCTGGTAAAAGCTTTTAATCAAATTTTAATAATTCCGCTTGCTTCATTCTAGATTACATGTGGCAAAGGACTTTTAAATTTTTCTTGATTTCTCTTTTATTCCAGGTAGGGCAGAAAGAGAGGGAGGAAGAGAGGGAGGGAAGGGAAAAGGGAGGGAGAATGTGCACCAGGACCTCCAGCTACTGCAAACTCAGTAAAACATCCTTCTGATAATTTTTTTCATTTGTTTTGGCTCAAAATATAAATTCTAGTCAGGCATGTTGGCACATGCCTTTAGTCCCAGCACTCAGGAAGCAGAGGTAGGAGGATCACCATGAGTTCGAGGTCACCCTAAGACTACATAGTGAATTCCAGGTCAGCCTGAGCTAGAGCGAGACCCTACCTTGGGGAAAAAAAAACAAAAAAAAGAATTATCCTGTGAACAAGAATATAAACCTTTCAAAAAATAAAAAATAAATAAAAAATAAAAAGGGCTGAAGAAATGGCTCAGCGGTTAAGGCACTTGCCTCCAGTGCCTAAGGCCCCTGGTTCAATTCCCCAGGACCCACATAAGCCAGACCCACAAGGTGGTGGCCCTGGTGCGCGCGCGCTCTCTCTCTCTCTCTCTCTCTCTCTCTCTGTATCTCTCTGCTTGAAAATGAATAAATAAAATATTTTAAAAAAGAATATAAACCTTTCAGCTGGTGTGGTGGTGCACACCTTTAACTCTAGCTCTCAGGAGGCTGAAACAGGAGGGATTACAATAAGCCTGAGGACAGCCAGGAATACAGAGAAAATTCCAGGTCAGCATAGGCTGGAGTGAGACCTTGCTTCAAAAAAACCAAAAAAAAAAAAAAAAAAAACCAAAAAAAAACTACTTCTTCTAGGATCTGTTTGAAATTAGTCTTCGCGGCTTTATTTATTATTTTTTCATGGCTTTAGTTGATATGCATGATCTTGTCTCAGTGAAAGCACTGTGCTGAGGCATAAATCAAGATTCAGTGATCAGAAGGCATGGGGAGAAGGTCACAAAAGTGTGCTGATCTTTGGTTTGTGAGTGAATGAAATTACGGGAGACAGCCGGGCGTGGTGGCGCACGCCTTTAATCCCAGCACTGGGAGGCAGAGGTAGGAGGATCACCATGAGTTCGAGGCCAGCCTGATACTACACAGTGAATTCCAGGTCAGCCTGGGCTAGAGTGAGACCTTACCCCAAAAAACCAAAACAAAAAAAAAAAAAAAGAAAGAAAAGGAATTATGGGAGACAGAGGCAGGAGGATGGGAGTTTGAGGCCTGCCCAGAACTACAGAGTGAGTTCCAGGTCAGCATGGGCTAGAGTGAAACTCTACCTGAAAAAAAAATAAAATTTTTTAAAGAAAAATCACTCATTTCACAGAGAAAAATGCTTGAGCGTGTTTGCTGATAGAAAAAAGTGTACACATAAACAAACTCTCACTAGACATGGTGGTCTCTGCTCGTCATTAACAAGGCTAAGAAAATACCTGACTTTTTGTCTATGGTAGATTTAAGCAGCAAAACAATTTTCAAATGAGGAATTCACAACTTTTTTGCTCAAAATTGAGCAAGGATGTGAATCATCTCAAAGCCAGCCAATCTTGAAAATATTATTTTTTTCTTTCTTTCTTTTCTTTCTTTCTTTCCTCTCTCTCTTCCTTCCTTCCCTCCTTCCTTCCTTCCTACCTTCTCTCCATCCTTCCTTCCTTTCAGCTTGTATGTGTGCGTGGTGCATGCATGTGTACGTGGCCGTGCAGGACCTGTGAACTCGAGGTGGTGGCTGGATCAGATCATCACCCCATTACTCTTTCATCTGATCTTATTCTGAGTCTCTTTCTGGTCTCTGCTCCCCTCTGCGGGACTAGGGTCCCAGGCCCCCGTGCCATGCCAAATGCTTACGTGGGATCTGGAGTCTCGAACTCAGGTGGTTTCAGGGCCTCATGCTTGCATAGGAAGTGTACTTAACCACTGAGCCATCTCTCCAGCCATAGAATAGTCTTAAAGTTAGTCTTTAGAACGGGCCAACAGTAGGCACCATCATGTGGGACACCATAGCCAGGGCCACTTTGGGATGTAATGCCCAAAGGATTGTTTTATGGCCTCATTCAAACCAGGAAATTTATTTTAAATATTCCAAATTCGAGTTTGTGATAGAATTAGAACTTAAACAAAGGCGTTGAGGAGCCGAGAAAATGGTTCTGCAGTTAAAGGCACTTGCTTGCAAAGCTGCTGGCCCGGGTTGGATTCCCCAGCACCCATGTAAAGCCAGAGGCATAGAGGAGGGCAAGAACCTGGCATTCGTTTGCAGCAGCAAGAGACTTCAGACATGCGCGGACGCATGCACACACACACATACACACCCACAGAAAATGCATGAAAACTAAATAAATTTAAAGAATAAGTTGTCATTACTAGAATCTCTTCGTGAAGTCCTCACAGAGAAGGGTTAGATGCTTGGCACCTCTGACTTCTATTTTATTCTCTGCTGAGGAATGATTTTTAATTAGTGTGTGTATATCTAACAGGAAATGCTCAGCTCCATGTGTGAGGGGAAATGTGACAGGAATATTTTCCTCAGAAACAGTATGAAAAGGTTTCTGCGCTTAGAAGATAGTCACTTGCCCACCTCGGCAACAAGCACATCAAGACCCTCTCGTGTTCCAACTTGAGCCCCTAAAGTATTAAAATCAATGTAAAAATACTCTGTACTCACTCTGGCACTCTATGAACTGATGGATAAAAGTGCAGTCCTCGCCACTCTTTGAAAGCAAGGGCTCTAATAAAGAAAGAAAGACCTTTAAGGAGAGAGTTTGTTGCTGCCTTTAAAATCAGCAGCAAAAGCAGGAAACCTGAAATGTGTTAACACAGGTAACTGAAGAGAACTAACAAAAATTCAGTATACTTTAGCACTAAAGCAGAGACATTTTGGAGTTAACTGAAAGTTCTAATTATGTAATCATTAATTTACCCTGAATGGTTAGCTTTTAAAGGTGTAGTTTTTCTCGAAGGAGCTAAAGGTAAGAGGGGGGGGGGGACACGACCCCAAACAACAAACCATCCTAACTGCTTTAAAAAGCTTCTACTATTTTTTCCATGAGAGCTAAACAAATACTCAAAATTTTTTATGACTACATCAATCTTCAACTGTATTTTTTAACACTCCCTCTTCAGAGCTGTTCATCTTAATTAAGAGGTAACGGTGAAAACAGGAAAACTGCCAGCAAATAAGCTGGATATGGTTGACTCTAGCCTGTCACCACAGCCCAGGAGGTTGAGGCCAACCTGAGCTACGAAATCCTGGGCCAGAGTGAAACCTGTCTCAGACAAAACAAAATATCCTTAAAAAAATTCCTTCAACATTTTAAGAAACTGATATGATATTTGAATGCATTCAGTTTTATTTAGAGTTTTCCATTTTAAGTATGCTAAATCCATACCTCATCTAGTATTAAAGCAATACACTGGTTATTGATCTTTACCTAAATGATTACTTTCTGGACATTATAAAATAAGAGCTTCGTAAATGGTTTTGTTTAGATCAAGAAAGAATCTGGTTTTTGAATAAAACAGGTGGGGACAATCAAAATCTAATTACAGTTTAATAAGAGTTTCCTCTTCACCCGTCCCCACTTTTGACAATGATCTTTAAAATACACTTTGATTCAAAGGGCTCACTTCTGAGTCCAGTTATAACTCTTCAATTACATGTCTGTATCTTTCAAAACTAGGCAACAGATCCGACAAGCTTAATGTGAAAGTATTTTCAGGGTCCATGGAAAAACTAAGCCTGTGACTCCCTGCAACTTCTCTTCGCCAGCTCAACCCTCAACCAACAGCTCTCGATCGTCTCCAGTTCATACCTACTCTGAGGGTGTCTCTTCCCAGCCCTTCCCCGCATCCTTCATGTTTAGTGCTCTCTTTACCTCTCACACTTGTCATTATACTTGACCTATTACATAGGCTGCAAGGCCTCCACTCTGCAGACAACATGAGTGTAAGACAGACCAACATGTTACTTGCTACATAATAAATGGGGGTATGGTACAGCCCCCCCACAAAAAAAAGATAAGTGTAATAGAAATTTGGAAATGAAGAAATTAAAATAGAAAGAATTTACCGTCTGGAACTAAGGAAAGGAAAACAGGGGCCTCAGGTGATGCCAAGATAGAAAGTTGTCTCTCATAAACTCTAACAACCCTTTCAAAACTCAAAATGTGGGCTGGAGAGATAGCTCAGTGGTTAAAGGCACTTGCTTGCAATGTCTGATGACCTGGGTTTGATTCCCCAGTACCCACATAAAGCCAGATGCGCAAAGTGGCACATGCACCCTGGAGACTGTTTGCAGTGGCTGGAGGCCTTGGTGTGCCCATTCTCTCTCTCTCTCTCTCTCTCTCTCTCTCTCTCTCTCTCTCTCTCTCTCTCTAATAAATATTTTTAAAAGCTCAAACTATATAACAAGTTAAGTTATATAACATGTTAAGTGTGAAAACTCAGTTCAATGGATAAGAAAATGGAGTTTTACTCAACCATAAAAAGAACACAATTGTGTCAAATGTAGGATAATGGATGAAGTGAAGACTGAATGTTAAGCAAAAGCAGCCAGACTGAGAAAGACAAATACAACAAGTTTACTCTCACACGTGACGTGAAGATTCAAAAACCATGTAATCGGAATTTAGAAAGGAGACTCTGAGGGAAGAAGGGCCTAAAGGGGAAACCAGAGAAGATAATGGGGGAAATATAAACGTGAACTTTGTGTTGCAGAGGGACGACTGAGGGGAAGAGGCTGGGGGGGGGGTGGACAAGGGAAAGAAACAGAAGAGCCAGGATGATGACGCACATACATGAAAATGTCATAAAGAAACCTATTCTTTTGGATGCTTACTAACCTAACTAAAGGACTTTGGGAAACTTATCAGAAACCCCACTTCACACCACTATCAAAGGATTTCAGATGACCTTCACCAAAAACAAGGTATCCCACCATCAAGCTAAAATCACCTGAGTAGCTGAACCTTACCCTGAAATATTCAGCATATGGATTTAGATCAAGTCTACTGCTAACATAAGAAGATAATGTGAGCTGGAGAAATGGCTCAGCGGTTAAGGCACTTGCCTCCAGTGCCTAAGGCCCTGGGTTCAATTCCCCAGGACCCACATAAGCCAGACCCACAAGGTGGTGGCCCTGGTGCGCTCTCTCTCTCTCTCTCTCTCTCTCTCTCTCTCTCTCTCTCTCTCTCTCTCTCTCCCTCCCTCTCTCTCTGTATCTCTTTCTGTATCTCTCTGCTTGAAAATGAATAAAATAAAATTTAAAAAAAGAAGATAATGTGCATCCACTTCTACAAAGGCATTTTCTATACACACGCGAGCAAGGTCTTACAGTTAGTACTTGGATCCTGACACTTTTAATCACTTTTGATATTGCTTGAGTTCAGGCCCTGGGCAATCCAGTGTGCCATAATGACAGCAGATAATCCAAAAGGAAAGAGATATTTGTTGGAAGGAGGGGCAGCCTGTGATTTTAAACAGAGGTGTGGGAAGGTAAGAAAGGCATATATAGAAATACGAAATGAGAACCATTCCACTTGAAATGCATTGTTTATAGGAAGGAGTTCCTAGAGACTGATTTCCTTCACGTCTGTGCTCTACAACCCTCCAACCACCGGCTGCACGTGTATTTACATGGCGTCAAACAAGTGCACAGTGCTCTCAAACAGTAAGGGCAAGGCAATGGGGCAAGTTTCACTAATAATCTCGGCAATCGTGGCTACATAGTCAAATAAAATTTTGGGTATTATGGACTCAGTAAAATTTTGTATTAAGATTTGTTTGACCTGCTTTTTTTAAACTTTTAATGTGGTGACCCAAATTTTAAATTAACGTGTGCCTCTCATGTGGACAGTCTATCTATCGATACTAAGATATGCTTAGATTATGCTTTTTAAAAATGACAAACTTATAGTCCAAAATCGGTGCTGTCCCACAGCTACGTTATGTTTAAATGATCTCACAAATGGAGTTGGTGAAATGTTCCCTTGTTCCCATACTTGTGCTCTGTAATAATCAGAGTACTTTTAGTTTAAAAAGTATCACGTAAAAGCCGGGCGTGGTGGCACACGCCTTTAATCCCAGCACTCGGGAAGCAGAGGTAGGAGGATCGCAGTGAGTTCAAGGCCACCCTGAGACTACAGAGTGAATTCCAGGTCAGCCTGGACTAGAGCCAGACCCTACCTCGAAAAACCAAAAAAAAAAATCACATAACATTGTGACTATGAGCATTGACAAATTGGGAATCCTTGGTTTATCATAAGTAATTCACAATGGGATAAGTATTAATTCCATTAATAAAAGCACTCTGTGATTAACCCTGTTGTTTGGGGTATATATTTATTTATGTGTTTATGTATTTGTTTATTTATTTATTTTTGGTTTTTCAAGTTAGGGTCTCTAGCCCAGGCTGACCTGGAACTCACTATGTAGTCTCAGGGTGACTTTGAATTCATGGTGATCCTCCTGCCTCTGCCTCCCGAGTGCTGGGATTAAAAAGATGTGCTCCATCATGCCCAGCTATCCCAAATACTTTAACAATGGAATAATAATTATAGCAGAGTTGCCTTTAACTATGTAAAATATTTACTCTTTTTTTAAAAAATATATTTATTTGATAAAAAGAAAAATTTTGGGTGTGCCAGGGCCCGTCTGGCTTTACGTGGGTGCCAGGGAATTGACCTGGGTCAGCCTTTAACTGCTAAGCCATCTCCCCAGCCCTAAAATATTTAATCTTGAATTAAGGAGTCTACAACTATTCTGCAATATAAAAGCAATCTACTATTCATTCTAAATTTTGGGGCAAACAATTTGCACAGTAATTTGATAACTCTAAATATTAAATAGATGGTTTTGTGTTATAGGTCAGGATTCTTAACTGAAAGTTAAAACTTAGGTTAACCCTAAGTACATATTCATGGATTTGATTAAAAAGTGTACATGCCAGAAAAAGAAAAACGAGCAAAATCATAACAGAAAACATAAAACCATGCAATGAAGGTAAGTGTTTAGAAGACACGCATTTTTACATAAACTTGCTAAGTATATTTAACAAATAGCAACTAATAATCTTGGTACGATGAATATAAACTACACCTTTAAAAATTCTTAAATCTAAATCAATTTTTTTTAATTAAGGCATTTTTACAAAACATAGAATAGTCAAATATCAATAAAGAATAAGGAACCTTCTTTCCTACAGAGCTCTAAAATTCAATATATATATGCAATTATGTCATGACTGTACAGCTCACACAGACATGATGACCTGGGCGTATTTTGCCAGTTACATATGTATGAATTTTTTCTTTTTGCAATGCTGGAGATTGAATGCTGGGGCCTTGCAGATAGGAGACCAGCATTCTACCATGGAGTTCTTGATTAAAAACAAACCAATCAAATAAAAACAAAATAAAAGATATTAGCTCCTAATTTTAAGAGTTTGACATCATACTAAGCACTATAAAGATATCCCCTGATACATGGAAAAGGTGTTTCATAGGAAGTCCAGTATTGACCTTGATATTCTCTGCTAACTCCTGCATTAAACAATGAGATAACGGGCTTACAGATCGGTAATTTTATTCCTCTAGTACACCAGGCATCCAGTGCAGGACCTGGCACACACTGGCATTCGATGTTAGACGGAAAAGGAGCTGGTCAAAGGTGAACAGGGGTTTTCAGTGGGTTATAAAAGCAAGCGGGTAGAAAGTGCTCCATGTCAAAACAAAACAACAAAAAACAAAAACCATACATAGTAGCTGTAAAAGTTTTTGGCAAGAGAGAAAGAACTCTTGCCAGCAGGAAAAAAAAGGGTTAGAAAATCAAAAACTAATAAAAATATTTCTGAAGGCAGAAATAACTGATCCCATTCTCTCTGAGCAAGAAAACAGATGAATAAAACATTAATAAATCAGTTTCGAATGGTCAAGGGTTCAATGGCTGTTTTAACTCACACGTGAAAAATGGGAACCTGGAAACAGCTTTTCAGAACAAAAACTGATACAGCTCTTGGGAAGTACAGACAAAAGGGTGATTTAAGCTTCATCGTTTTCTTACTATTGGACTGAAATTTCCATATAGCGAAGGATATCTTAGACTGGATCACAGCATCACGTCTTAGAAAATGAAAAGGACCCTGACTTCAATGGTGTGTAAACAGAATTTTTTTTTAATTCCAAACACCTAAAACCTTTAAACATTTAGTTCTGTATATCCTGCTTAAATAACAGAAGGACATCATGAAAGAAAAATATTTAAGTTTTTTACGCTACCTTTTTCTGTGCTCCCATTTATTTTAGGTAAGAAGTCATCGACTTGTATCCCTAGGATTAAGACAGGATAACATTGCCTGATCAAAGAAGGTATTACAAGGGCTTTCAAGTGCAACCAAGACATCTGTCTTCCTACTCACGCTGACTTTTCCAAGAAGGCTTCTCTGGACTCTCTAACTCAGGCTTGGTGCCTGCCAGCGAATCCCACTACTGTTCGTGGAGTTAGAATAAACCAGATGCAGGCAGACACTGAGTTCCTCTAGGATTACACAGTGATGCCCACTGGTGGTCAGCATGCATTGTACACCTAACAGGTGAAGTGTCCCCTACTGAGAGACCAGGATGTGATGCTGGACCCCGGCTCAAGTGAGGGATGTGAGAGACACCTACCCAAGCTGCTGCATTCCTTCAGTGTTTTCTCCTGGAGATGTTCTAACCGGACTGTAAATAAAAGCCCAAGAAAAAGCTATTTCACAGACAAAGAGGAAGGAAAAATCAAACTAAGTCGGTTTCCGTCGTGCTCACTTACCTTGTAAAGCCGTTAGCCTTTCATTGGTGAAATCATTATCGGCTTGCAAGGCTTCTATCTTTGCCTGCAGTTCCTGTTCTTTCTCCTCCATTTCATCAATCCTGTGCTGTAACTCTTTCTTCTCGGCTTGTCCTTTCTGCTGGATTTCCTCTTGCTTCCCCTCTGCGACCTGTGAAGGAGGCATTTTCTCACCATCTCGAAGAACCTCTCCTTGTTCTAAGAGGCCTGGGCCAGGACTCACTTCACTCACTGAGACCTTCAAGGAGTGGATTCAAAGTCACAGAATGTATTTATAAAGCTGTTTTTTCGGGTGGGCTGGAGAGATGGCTCAGCAGTTAAGGCCTGCAAAGCCTAATGACCCTGGTTCGATTCCCCAGTGCCCACATAAAGCCAGATGCACAAATGGCACATGCATCTGGAGTTCATTTGCAGTGGCTGGAGGCTCTGGTGTGCCCATTCTCTCTCTTTCTTCTCTCTGCCTACGAGTAAACATTTATAAGACTGGCTTTTCTAAAGGGGATAAGGACCGAGGTTTGCTGTTGAAAGTGGTCTGCACGCCTCCATTACACCCATGAGGAAAAAGCTGGAGGAAATAAGCAGGAACAAGAGACACATATAGAGTCAAAATACAAGTCATCTTAAGTGGGAAACAATATTTTCCTTGAAAATTAAAATTACCAAAACTTGTTTGCAAGTTCTAGATGATGATAGAAGACCTCTTCAAAATGCCTTCGTTTTACAAACTCTATCTTTAAAAAAAAAAAAAGCTATCGGAAGGGCTGGAGAGATGGCTCAGCAGTTAAGGCACTTGCTGTAAAGCCTAAGGACTAGGATTCCCCAGTACCTATGTAAAGCCGGATGTACAATGTGCACATGTATTTGGAGTTGTTTTGCAGTAGCTGGAGACCCTGGAACGCCCATTCTCTCTGTCTCTCTTCTCTCTCTGCTTGCAAATAAATGAATGAACATATTTTTTAAAAGAGAAAAGGCCACAGGAAGCCAGGGAACACTTTTAATCCCAGCAATAGAGACGCTGAAGTAGAGTTACTGTGAGTTCAAGGCCAACCTGGGCTACAGAGTGAATTCCAGGTCATCCTGGGCTAAAGTGACCCTACCTTAGAGAAAAAAATGCCACAGGTTAACTAATCACGCAAAAGGGGATACAGTCTGGTCTTATCTAACAATTGCCTATCTTGCAGGTACTCAAATAAATCCATGACTTTTTTTTTTTCACTCTAGCCCATGGTTGACCTGAAACTCACTCTGTAGCTTGGGCTGGTCTTTTTTTTTTTTTTAATTCATTTTCAAGCAGAGAGAT
>PVHP010007207.1:0-57578 GCA_004024765.1 Zapus hudsonius
GACACTAAAGAGATACACGGTGAGTGGATGAATGAGTGGTGGGTATGAGCTGGCCACACAGTAGATCCATCAGAACTTGGCTGAGGTAAACGCTCCTCTGGTCCTTAGGAGCCTCGGATCTTGCAGAGGGCAGGTGGAAGAAACTCTGTGCTCACCAAGGCAGCAAAGAAACCAACCCAGCTGGGGGCTTTATTTTCCCATAAACAAAATCCTGTTCTGCCTCCCTCAGAGCCCCACTCACTAACTCCACGCTGACACTGCTGGCTTTAAGCCCACCCATAAAAATGTCCTTTACTATTTTTATTTAATGAGCTTTCATTTTTCTTCCCCCTGTTTGTAAATGAGAAAGGAAAGCCTACCTCCTAATGGGGATGGGAGAGAGGAAGCAAAGTGGAATCTCTCTTAAATGGGCCATAACTTCACAAAAAGCTTTCTCCTCTCCATCCCAGCCCCTAGCTGCCCCCTCCCATGCCCCCACGCCCCTCCCCCCTCTAGCCTCCCTTCTCACCATTCAAAGCAAGATGCATGGATTCTGGACATTTGATTACTTTTAAGTATATATTTTTCCCTCAAATAGACTGAATACAATGCTTAGGAAATGTGACAGAAAACTATTCTGAGCCATTTATTGCCTTAATACCCACCTTTGTCCAACAGGCAGTTTTGACAACAGCGATAAATTCCAAATTTATGTCAACAGAGCATATGTTGAACACCTCATTTCTGAGCTAAAGCGGCATGCTGCCCTATAAATCACCGTTCTGTTTGAAATGAAAGTAGATTACAGGCCTGTGTTATTGAGCAGTTAGAGCTATAGTCATATAAATCAGAACTTTTAACTCTAGGCAATCCGTTGTGCAATTAACTAAAGGGTACTTTGTCATTTCAAGGCTTGTGCACAGACTTGGCAGGGCACAGAGCTACTGGGAAGGGGGTGGGAAGGAAAAAGTTTTCAGGCAACAGGAGGACTCGAGTCTCCACCTCACTCCACCAGGCCTTACCCCCCAGCCACTGCTACCAGCAGAACCTGCCAAAGCTGAACAATGGCACAGACAACCTCATAGTCAACATCTGACACACTGAGTGCTTGTCACCAAGGCATCTCGAGAAGCCCCGGTGCCTTGCCATTCATTCATTACGCATTTCCTGAGCACAAACACCATCTTAGGTGCTAGAAGATGCTAGAAGGCTGGAGGTGGAGAACTTGCCTAGCACGTTAGCATATGCAAGACTTTGGGCTGTTTGATCGCCAGCATCCTGAAACTTTGGAGAAAAAAAAGATAAAGGTGTGGCCGGACTCACAACACAGGGGTGATATGAACAAGGCAAACAATGATATTTAGATGATAACACTAACAAAGAATGCTAAGAAAACTTGGATAAAATATATTTGAGCACTCGGGGTGTCATCTTGTGCCAGGCCCTGCCCTGTTCATGCTCGTGTTTCTTCTCATCCTCTCCCTGGAACAGCTCCTTGAGGCAGAGATTGTTTTTATTTCTGTTTTGCTGACAGGAAAACTGAAGCATGGACACAAACAGCTTGCCCACAGTCATGTAGATAGAGATTGATACAATCAGGACAGAAAAAGGCTGAAGGATTCACATTCTGGTACCTGCCCTGTTTACAAATTCTGGGACTATAATGTAGTAGCTTTGACTCAGGAATTCTGTAGGTCTTAATATTCACATCTGTCAAATAAGGTGATCACGGTGTGGCTTCACTAGGTAAATCAAGGAGCCTGCATGTGTGAAACAGCCCGGCGTGGCATTAAGAAGACAATGTATAGAATAAATGTTAGCTAGTGTCCCCTGGCCGGTCTATAACCTAGTTAGACCAAAAGCCAGAGACCTAGAAAAAAGAGAAAGAATCCTAAAAGGAGGAGGTAGATATGCCTTGTCAACAGATACCCAACTATGTAAAAAAAAATGTCATGGGTGTGCTGAAGAGGAACAGAGAATGTGTGGGTGTTGTGGCTGGAGGTGGCTTGAGGGTGTGGTGAATCAAGCTGGTTTTTCGGGGGTTCATAAGGCCGGAAGTGCTCTATCTGCCCACATTAGGGAGTATTAAGAAAGAAAAAGCCTTGGACAAGGGACAATGCATGCAGTGGACTTTTCCTTCACAGGAGCCAAAACTCAGCACTGGCAGAGAGCTTCAGTGAAAGAATGAAGGCAGTATGGTAAGCAGAAAACAGGACTTACGAACAACTTTTAATGTCAGGCCCTGGGGACCACCAGAGCCAGAGTTAAGTGGGAATCAAGACCTCAGAGACCTCCCTGGAAAGGTGGGATCAAGCCCCAGCTTAGCAATTACCAAAGGTGCCTCAGGCATTGTCGGGAAGATGCCGAAGAAGGGTAATCAGACAGAGAACAGTGCTGCTCTTGATCAAGAAACAGCACCCACATACTAGGGCCAGCAGAACCAGGCTGACTCCTAGGCTATCCATGGTCCCCTGCCCTCAAGGACCAATCCAGACGGCCCACGGAGGAGGATGTCCAGCTGATTGGGGATGGGGAAGAGGGGCATTGGGGAACTGGGGTAACAACTCGTTGGGGTTTTTTTGCCCATTAAATAATGTAACTCATTATGGACAATAAAAAATTAATTAAATAAAAAGACACAGCACCCTGGAGTCCAGTCAACTCAAGCAGAGGTGAGCTTCGCAGAGTAGTAGGAATGGGTTCGGACCACAAGGACTTGGGGAGGTGGGGACAGGGGGACTTGGAAATCAAAGAGGGAAGGAAGTAGACGAGGACTGGTCTGGTGTGCTCTAGAAGCATCCATGCTACCCTTCCATCACAACACATGGTACTACAGAACATCTGGCCTTGGAGACCAGCCAGGCATTTGCTCCTCCAATCTCCCTCATAGCCTCCCATTCATGGAAAAGTGGATTTCTTGCAGGAATATTGGAGTGACAGGGTCTTCCTGCCACTCATTCTAGGTTTGGCCACTTGCCAGCATGCTCTGTCTTGCTTCATAGTTGGAAGCCAACAAGACAAGAAAATGCTGCAGAAACTGACATGCTCTGTAAGAACACCCTATTACACACGGACAAGAGGGCATCCCCCTCCCCCTCACACAAACCACCCTTACCATCTGGCTGAGCAAACTGCTGATCTCTGAGGGGGACATAAAGGAAACCTCTAAGAGATATCTGTTTAATATCTGAAAAGTGGGGGAGCAGATGAAGTATGCAAGTTTCATTTAGAAAATCATTAAGGAACTATTATAGTAAAATGAAGCTTCCCGTTTCCAAATAAGGCTG
Source organism: Zapus hudsonius (assembly GCA_004024765.1). Classification (NCBI taxonomy): domain Eukaryota; kingdom Metazoa; phylum Chordata; class Mammalia; order Rodentia; family Dipodidae; genus Zapus; species Zapus hudsonius. The sequence goes on from PVHP010007207.1 coordinate 3,267, forward strand.
AAACAATTACACTGAACAAACTGGCAGAGATGCCAAAGGAAGAGGCAGGCAGGAAGGAAGTACAATAAAAATCCTAACCAGAGGAAACTCGGAAATCTCCAAACACCAGGGAATCAGACCCAGCCCCTTCTCATTCAGGACCAGGGAGAGAAGCCGGCTTGACCAAGCAACAGTAGGGAGGCCACAAATCCAAAGTGGCAGCCTAGAAGGATTTCCACTGGTATTCAGAAGTGTGGGCTCTGTGTTCTACAACTGCTCCATTCCTATCTATCTGTATCTCAGCACATTCATCTTACAAACCCTCAAAGAATCACTTCTGGGGAAAGAAGAAGCTGGTATCTGCCTCTTTGAGACTGAAAACTGGGTTGGTATCATAACTAGATGGTAAGACCCTCTTGCTGAGGACAACACATGCTTCAGGGACTTAGCTAGAAGCCTTCTCACTGCTAATCGGCTGGCATAGTACTGGAACTATGCAGCCTACTGGGTAGAGAAAGTCCTCAACAGTCTTACCTAGCAATGGACCCTGTGAGCAAACTACGTAACTGGTCAGCTAGGTAAGGTGTGCCTACTTCACACCTACATGTATTATTGGCATGACTTTCATAGAGGTAACCAACTTCTCTCTGAGAGGATTTGAGGCCTGTTCTATAGGAGAGAATTCATGTGTGGTACTGAAAACTTAGTCAAAACTCTATGTCTGGAAAGATCTTAAACCCTAAGGGGAAAGTTACTACTGTTCCTTGGTTAAATGGGTGTGTTGTGCCCATCAAACTGCCCTGTAGATATTTATGTTTAGGCCACAGATTAGTGTTGCTCTCACCTTGGGTTAGAGAAGTCTTTTCTGTAAATAGTAATGACTACTGGGGAGATCCAAAGCTTGTCAAAGTGCTGAGAATAATAAGTGATGATCAAGTGGTCAGTGTTAAATCTGTATCACCCCCTCCAAGGCTCAGGGAACACAGCAGTAGAGGGGACAGGGGGAATGAAGAGCCAGAGGAAGGGGAGGAGTGCTTTGGAATGCTGCCCTCCAGATACAAAGTACTGGTTGCATTCATGATGTCACAGCGGCTGTCACTGTAAGACCTACACAGCTAGCTTTCCATCATGCATGATAGAGGAGGCCAAAAAAGACATCAAAATAGAAGAAGGACTAGTTGGAAAGAACATGTTGAGTGGAAAGGGGAGGCATTAAATTGAGAGGGGGACAAAAGAAGATAATAGGAGGAGATGGTGATCAAAACACATTATGTACATATATGAAAATTGTCAGCAAAAAAATGTTAAACTGGTCTGGGAATAGGTGAGAAGATCATGAGAGTGTAAGTAAGCAGAAGGAAATAGGCCATGATTTTCCTACTTATTCAGAGTTAATACATTAATTATCTAGTAATGTAAAACATCCTGCTACCCACAGTGGAGGGCTTCAAAGAAACATGATGCACTGGCTTGCCCTCGAGGAGCTTAGAATTAAGTAGGGAACACAACATACACTTATGTCAAAGACTCAAAAACAGGGCATGCAGGCAATGCAACAAGAACAAGGGTGATGCAAAAAGCACAGGGGAGATGCACCCAGAAGGGGGGAGGCGAGGGCTTAATGCCATATGAAGAGTTCCAGACGTTGTGAGTGCAGGCTCCAAGCAACACCCTATGCAGAAAATAACCTCTTTCTATGTAAGATTTAGCACCATCTGGGGTCACACCCACTTCTCAACCCCTATGCATCCCTCCTGAAGCTCTTACATCCTTTCTTGGCCTCCATTGCAAAATTCCAAGTCTTCTAAAATTGAAATAGTAATCCTACCCACTCAGTCACAAGAAGTATTTTTCTCTAAAATCACAGCCCCCAGGGTTAAAATCCATACCTGGCACAAAGAGCTGTCTCCTACACACTCCAAGCCACCCGTTTTCCCTCCTGCTTGGGAACAGAAGCCTGACGGGTGGTGCTTGCCAACAGCTTGGGCCCCTACGGGTTCCTCCTTGAAAACCTCATGGAATACACCTCACTCTCTGCCTTCTTTATAAACTGGCCAGAGAGCAGCACCTCCTTAGAGTGAAAGGTCCCCTCTTCATCTCTCATGGCTAGAAGGTGTACAGACCACACTCAGAACCAGAGCAGTAAGACAACACCTCACCCCAATTCTGCTTTGTTCCCTAGGCCAGGATGGAGATCCCCACCCCAGGAACTCAAAACCATTTTACCACTGCTACTGTCTCATCCACAGAATCCACCTTGTTCCCTCTGACCAAAGAGAGGGACATGGTCAACCTTAATAAATAAACTATTAGAGTAGGCAGAGAATTGTATCTCCCTTCCAGGAGACACAAATAATCCACACACCAATTGGACCTCTCTCGCAGGCAAGCTGGAAGGAGTTGGGGGTGTCATAGCCTGGAAACCCTTGAGCCTAGTCATTAATATTTAATCTCACACCCATCCACATGCTGTCACATCAGTGTACCCAATAAGTGCTCCTGCCCTAGTGGTGCTGATGAATGTACAATTCATTCATCTCTCTTATGTTCCTTCCATTTCCCATTCATTCCTAGGATCTTCCCATCTGGAGGGCTCTTCCTCAGGAAATCTGGCAAAGGAGCTTAGGAGCAATGACATCTTTAAGGGGCTGTGGGCAGTGACCTTATTCGGGACAATGATGTTGACTTTCTCTTCTGTTACAGAGATGAGAGTAGCTGACTTCAAAGACAGAACATAGTTGGTCTCCAGAACAATACCCACCAAAGGTCACTGTTGTGTGCAGGAGACACAGGTGCAATGTCCACAACCATTACAGCATAACCTGCTAAGCTGCAGGCAGCTCAGAGAGCCTGGAGGCCCCTAAGCTTTCTGTCCATCCAGGGACAAACAGAATCAAGCATTCTAGAGAGATCTCTTAAAATTTATCTTGAGATCTCCAGAAAAGAAATGCTATGCAAGGCCTGGGGAGATGGCTGTGTGAAGAAAGTGCTTGCCACACAAGCCTAAGGACCTGAGTTTGGATCTTAGCACCCACATAAGAATGCTGGGTGTGGTGGTACACGCTTGTAATTCCAGCATGGGGGAGAAGGAGACGAGAAACCTCTGGGGCTCACTGGCTAGCTGTCTAGCAAAATCAGTGAGCTCTAAGTTCAGTGAGAGACCCTGTCTCAAAGAATAAGGTGGAGAGCCAAAGGAAGCTACCTGATGTCAACCTATGCACCTACACACACATATACATGCCCATATACACATACAAATATGCATATATGTCATACACCCCCCCTCTCTCTCCCTCTCTGTCTCTCATACAGGAAATGTTGTGTAGAATACGGGATGACTGCAGAAAGGTAGTTGTAGGAGAACAAGACAATAATCCAAAGCAAGAAGGGAGAAAAGCTCTGAGACTGTAAAAGACCCCCTGGTAGACAGTGCATGGACAACTTGTTCCCTCTAGGCCTCAGTTTCCCCATCTGTAAAATAAATATGCTCTAACTCCGCTAGGCCACAGACAGATCTGCAATCTGAGCACATGAGCCGTCCCCAATGGGTGCACCACCTGGAGCAACTCAAGCCAGATGCCACTTCACTGGGTGCTTGGGATGGCCCTACACTGAACCCCATTACCCACCAGACAAGGGTGGATAACCTTTGAAACATTCTGAGACAGCTCTGGAACGCTAATCCTGATATCCACTTACTGTCAAATCTGTACCCAGGCTGTACACAAGGAAACAAAAGAAGGACCTGGGTGAGGAGAAACTGACATTAGCCCCAGGCAATACCCTCACTGAGACTCAAGCCTATGGCTTTCAATGGAGTCCCATGCAGCCCCTTATTCCGGCAGAGGCCCCATGACATTCCACACCCACAAAGTGAACCTACAACACTACAGAGGAGGCATCCCACAAATGACTGAGGGGTACAGGGAAACAGAAGGAAAGACAAACTCTATTTCCTTTGAACTAAACAAGAGAGAAGGTCTGGACAAAGCCATCCTTTCTGGCTTTTCCTGTAAAAGGGGACTTGCGCAAGGCACCTTGTGGTACAGAGGCCCTGAGAACTGTCAAAGAGAGAGTTCTGACTCCCATCTCCCCAGCACAAGCTGCTCAAGATTCATCTGTCTCCATGTTAATTCCCTTCAGTTGCTACCCCAAACTACCAGAGACTTAGTACTTAAAACAATGTCAACACCTTACAGTTCTGTAGATACGTTTCAAACTGGTCTCTCTCACTGGACTTACATGAAAGCAAGACAATGTGGCTTCCTGAGGGAATCCATCCCTTGCCTCTTTCAGGAATTGGAGGTTGTTCTCAGACCCAAGGCTTTCTCCTCTTCTCACACTTCCATCTCCCATATTTCAAGATACTTGTTAGGCTGATGATAATGGACCCACCTAGATAATCCAGGCTCACCTCATTGTACTAAAGTGAGCTGCTTAACAGCCTTACTTCCCTTTGCCATATAGCCTAGCACATGGGTTCCACATAGGACAGACATCTTTGTGGGGACACTATTTTACCTACTATACCACAAACCAAGAATCATTGGAAGTGATTTTTTTTTCCTGTCCCAGTGTGCCAATTCCCAGAGGCTGCCACACTTTCCATCATGGTAGCCTACAATGCTTTCCTTAGGAGTAGGGGTATCCCTTAGAGGGATGGGTAAGTCATCTGCTTGACACTAGTCACAGTGCCCTGTGAAGTCTGGAACACTGGGATGTATCACTCCCAATGACATGGCTCATTGGTGTGTGTGTGTGTGCATGTGTGCATGGGCAGTGTTATCAACCTCTAAGAAAAAGCATCACAGTGGACATAGGTGGTATGTTTCTGGGGCCTGGCACAATCTGGACACAATGAATCATACAGAACTGGTGGTTTAACTCATCCTAGGACTCATACTCTTGCCCAAATGTTATCCAGGCCCCAGAATCAGAGTCTTGCTAATCCTAAACTCTGGAATTAACCTAAATGGTGTGTCTTTAAATACATACCTGTTCCTGTCATATATCTGGTATGTGACCAAAGTTTTCTCTTTCTTTTTTTTCTGCCGCTATTTTTAAATGCATCATCATTTTTAAAAGACAACTCTGTGGATAAGGAAGGACCAATAGTGAAACCTTTAGAACATTAGAGAATCTCTGATTCTTTAAGCCTTACCAGTATCACATCTATCTAGTTGGTAGTGACATGAGCCCCAAATTTCAACATGCTAAATACTCCAACTGTGTGTTTAAACATAGACATAAAACACTATGTCAAATTTCTTCTGGTTCATTTCCCAAATATTAAGAATAATAAATAACCCCCTCTTCACCTTCAGAACTAAAGGGAAATTGAGCCTTTAAGTACATGCTCACAAAAGCCCTCTGTTCTCCATCTTGCCTTTTGCTACTATTGAGTCTGAAGACCAGCAAGTAAAGGAGGAAAAAATACAGGAAGGAAAAGTAGGGCCCAGTACAGAGCTGTAGAGAGGATGCACAGCTCTGTGTGGCAGTCATGAACCAGAGTCAGGAGGCCAGACAAGAGCCACAGGAAGTGTGCAAAGCTCTTTTTCCAAGTGCCCACTTGGATGGCAACACAAATGCCAAGGGCAGGGCACTGAGCTCCCAGAAACCTGTTAACTAAGTGCCAGTGAAGGACTTATGTAAAGCATTTTTCAGACTCACCCTTGCTAAGAAGTTAGCATTAGTCAGCTGTGTTGAGCATCTCAGAAACCACACTTCACACCTTAGGGTGCTGATAAAAAGATGAGGAGAAGTAACTATGTCCCCAGCCTGGGGGGGGGGGGTTCTGAGGAGTCCCTCTAGGTACCTGAGGTAGATCTGACCTGTCACCTGGTCTGGAGTATGATGGTCTCGGCAGGTATAAAAGGTCAGCCTGAACACTTGCTTGGGGATGGCCCCGCTGAGGTTGCCTGAGCAGCAACTCTCACTATTGCTCGCTCATCTGCCAGGGGGCCCATTTCCTCTGCATCAAATTCCAAACCCAGCAAGCCACAGATGAACCCGCCAATGCCCCATTTTCCTGCCTTCCTTGTGGGTCACTGAAAGGACCAGGGCCAGTAAGAACCCCTAGAGAAGAAAATCTCTCCCACTCTCAGGTATGAAAGGAGAATTCCCTGGAGGCTGGAGGATCTCAAGCTTACCTGGTTGTTTTCTCTTTCTTTCTTGTTTTTATGATAAGGTCTTGCTCTGTAGTCTAGGTTGGCCTAGAAATCAGGCCCTCGTGCCTCACTCTCCCAAGTGCCAGGATTCATAGGCATGTACTGCCACACCTAGCTTAACCTGTTGCGTTTTAAATTTCTATATCAGAGTGGAGTTTGGCGAGACTAGGGCACCTTTTTCCAATGGCTACTGGATGCGCAGGAAAGAAAACATGGCAGAAAATGTTGACAGGGACCTGCAAATGGGGGACCCTGTGGGCACTCTGCCTGCAGGCATCTGCCAGGCTGACCATCACATCAGGGTCCAGAAGGGTTGGAAAGCCCCTCTGGCTAAGGGGATTAGTTCTACAAACTGCACCCCACACATTTTACAAATGAAAGCATTCACCAAGAGAACCAGACACCTCAGCAGGGCAGGGGCTGGTGGCTCCCGTGAAGAAGGGAGCAAAGGGGAGGACAGGCAGTGATTCTGATGTTGGTGAGATCTGGAAGGTTACCAGCCCTGGGAGTAGCTGCACTATAAAAAGAGTCAGACACTAAGTATTTCCTTTCCCATAAAATATTCATTGCTGCATGGAAGAGCCAAGAAGCCGAAACCTCAAGCATTTCTAACTTTGTACTGCAGTAATAACACAGTTTTATAAGAACCTTCTGACTGTACTTGTACCAGGCTATAAATACTCTTCCATCAAAAAGAAAGGACTTGAGACGCATCTAGCCCTCCAGTCTATAGTGCACATAGAAAGACCCCAGGTACACCTCCAATTCCACTCAGCCTTCCAGCTAGCTAACAGCAGGTGGAGTGGTTTGAGACAGCAGTGCTAACAGGCATTGTTGCCGAGAAGCTCCCGCTCCTCTCACCAACAATGCCTAGAATGTTCTCGAAATCTGGTTTGCAAATGATACTGCTCCTGCTTAACCACTGAACAGTGTCCAGAATGCCTGATACTCAGCTCTTGGCAATTACAGAGTATTTCCCATCCTAGTATCAAGCCTGCAAAGGGGATGGGTGACATGCTGCTGTCCCTACGAGGCTCAGGGAGAGGAAACAATTTGTTCAAGGCCACACACCCAGAGGCAGCAGTACCTTATCCTGACCCCATAAACAACCTTCTTTCTGCCACTGCCCCTCTGATGGACACTGGAAGGCAAAGCACTAAAATGTAACCTGAGAGATGAGCCAGGTTTCAGCAGCGTCGACTCTGCCCTGTGTGAGTGATTTGGAAAGCCAGTCTTGCAGGCACAGTCCTTTCCTTTGCCGTGTGTAGGGAATCAACAAGTCCCTACTAGACAGAATGGCCATGACAGGTAGCAAGCACATTAAACCAAAACCAGAACACACCATCTAACTGCTTGTTTGCATTCACCAAGCACACACTGGCTTCATTTGACTACTGTTTTACAGTGTTCAAGACAGCAAGGGTGCAGGTTAATAAAACGATATGCAATCGTTCCAGATTATCAGACGCGAAAGCTTCATTTAGGATTCAATCCAAAAGTAAAGGCTTTCCCTTTACTCCAATAAAGGAGGTCCTTCAACATCCCTAAGTCCTCCCCACGCCCCCCCCACACACAATATGATTCTGCATAACAGACTTTGTGTATGGGAATGGTTGACTTCCAATAATATCTTCAAAAAAAGAATTTTCTCTTTGGCCCTCATACCCAACTATCACACCAAGGCCAGACACATTCCACGAAAGACTCACTCATGGAGAACTGCTCACAAACCAACACTCAGCTCTACGACCCTGAAAGCTTGGTGAAGCAGGCTAGGGCCAGAATCCCTCAGAACTACAGTTGGTCCAGTCAACCTTGTGTTGCTAGAAGGGGCTATTGAAGTCTCTTGAGAATTTGGTTTGAGTTGAAAAGGAAATGAGGGTACAGTATGCCCCCCTCTGGGATTCTTGTCTTTTCCTTGTCCAACTTAATGTGAGTGTGGCCCTCGTGGTTTGGAACGGCCCTACATGCATGATTCAATGAATTTGGCCATTTGCTAGGTGGGCCATCTGGGGACAACCTTGCCTGTCTGCACACTGGCCAGTTTCCCTGCTTGTTCTCTGAAACATTAAATGTCAGTGTGTTTGAAGCCTCAATGATGTCAGAACATTTCCAACACTGGACTCAAGAAAAACTAGACCCATGGAGAAAAAAAAAGATTTTGATGTGTTTAAGAATCTAATCAAAGCATTTGAACAGAAAGAAATGTTTAAAGACCTATCTCAAGGCAGAGTTTCCCAAACTCAGCACTACTCACATTTTGAATGAAGTAATTTCATAGTAAGTGGAGAAAAAAAGAGTGGAAAGACTGTCATATTCATTACACAGAGTTTAGAAACACCCCCAGCTCTATCCAGTATATCAGCAACAACCGCCCCCCACAAATGGTGGCAATCCAAACTGTCCCCAATCATTGCCAAATATGCCTTGGAGCATGAAATTGTCCCTGGCTAAGAACTGCCAGATTCCACATTAATCCAAGGCAGTTCTATACTTTTTGCACGGTGTGGTACAACTAGTGATGACAGAAGTCCTGGGTCCTGTGTGCTACAAGATCATGACATGTCAAAACACTCCATGGCTTCACTGCCATGTACTTGAAAAAGCACAGAAATATACTACTCTGTGTGAAATATTTCAGCAGAGCCTATAGCCAAAAGGATTTTGTAGTTGGGCCTCAGTTAACCAGAAAATGTATTAAACTGCCATAGTTTCATCCTCAAATATCCCAGTTAACTGGGTCTTATTCTTGTTACATGAGCGAGCCTACACACATGCACCCAAAATTGTGTGAAGCAACGCTTACTTATTAGTCTTATAAAAGGATCCAACTGTCAGCTGAACTATTACTGATAGCATCTCTTTTACACAGGAGCCATGATTGAGAAAGCAATGCAGGGCAGGAAAAATGAAGTTTTGATCCCTTCATCGGATACTGTTCTTTCGGTTGTCCAGGGCTCACGAACAAAAGGCTCTGAAAGTATGAAGACTGTCGCCATTCTGCAGTCACACCCCCTCCGCACGCACACACAGGGCTCACACAGATCTGTATGTGCCTGCACTTACAAGCACAACCCAGCCATTGATGTTGATGCTTATGAATAATACACACTCCCTTAGGGCCAAGTACCAATCCCTGCTGGACAGGTATCTCATCTCAAGTAGCCTGAAAAAACGAAGGTGGGGGTCTAGGAAGATGGTTCTGTGGGTAAGATGGTTCTGTGCAAGCAGAAGGACCCAAGTTCAATCCTTGGCACCTATGTAAAAAGCCAGAAATGGCTATATATGCCTGTATTCACAGCCCAACATAGGGTGGGGTGAGGAGGATTTCTGGGGCAAGTCTAACTGGAAAACAGGCTCAGTAAGAGGCCTTGGCTCAGGGAAAAACAAAGAAGAATGGTAGAGGAGGAACCCCGAGGCCATCCTTCGGCTTCTGCATGTAAACACACAGGGCACACACATGTGCACACAGGGCACACATATATGCTACACACATCACACACATGCCTAAAAATAAAAGGAAGGAAGGAAGAAAAGAAAGAGAAGAAAAACTGTTAAAATGAGAGTAGAAATTACCAGAGTGAAGGCATGCAGACCCCATGTAAGTACACCTCTTTAACCCAGACCCTCTGTGCTGCTGGTGTACACAGTCTCCATTATCGGACTTGAGAGCTTCCCAGACCAGTCCAAAGCCAAAGCAGCTGGGTGTGTCCCATGGGTGTGGGCATGGGACACACAGTCCTTTCTTTGGGGTCAGGCTCTGCTTTTGCACTATTAACTCTGTGCACCCACAAAGCAAAGCAGCCTTTCTCCTGCGCTAACAAGCAGAAACTTTTGCTAAGTGAAAGGAAAACAAAGCCTGCTGCTCCTCCCAAGGCATCCAGCCTCTCTCTAGGACTGTCACTAAGAGACACTTATTTCCACACGGGCGTGCGCGCGTGCGCACACACACACACACACACACACACACACACACACACACACACCTTGCTCTTCCAAGGAAATCAATATGAAAATCAATTCATGCACTGATATATTTTATCAAGACCATGTGGTAATGCCACATTTCATTTACAGTGCAGCGCTCGGGGAAGCCAAGGTCACTGGATAGAAAGCGGGATGCGGGAGACAGGGAGGGAGAGAAACCCACATTCTGCGCTGGCTGCAAATAGAAAAGTGAATGAAATAGGAACAGAGATAGAAAAGGGAGCCTAGGGATGCAACAATTACTGTATGTAGGAGGCGCCGCGGCACTCCAGGCTGCCAGCTTGTTTAAATGTGAAATAGTTGAGAGATTTAAAATTCTAAGTATTTTTTTCCCTTCTGACCAAAGATGGTACCACTAGCATGCCAGGCAGTAGAATAGAAAACATTTCAGAGCAGGAAATGAAGAGTGGGAAGAAACCAGGCATGGGGTGGAGGGCAACAGAGACCAGACAGAAGTGGGCATGAAGGCCAGAATCAAGGATGAAAGGGAGAGAGAGGGCAGGTGAGCCAAGGGGCGCATGCTGGGAGCCAGCGTTGGGCAGGAAGCACATGGGAATTTCACCAATGCCCCGAGAGGAAAATTATGATATCTGCATGGCTGCGAAAGGGCATATTTTTAGTAAATTTGAAAGTGATTTGCCACACACAGCACCATCCTACTCGGAGGGCTCTCCCCCAGCTTCGGTAGCTGCGCCGTGATCAAATGTACTCAGTAATTGCAGAGTCACTGCTAGCCTCTCACCTCTAAACAGAGCGGATTAAAATAGCATGAACAGCTATAATAACAGGTTTGGGATTCAGCTTTTTACAGCCAGAAAAAAAAATGCTTATGGAAATAAGGATTTTGCTGACTATTCTCCAAGTGAAGAAAGCAGAGGAAAGTAGCCCCAGGAACTAAAGGACAAAAATGTACCAAGAGAGGGCCCTGGGCTGTTATGTGCCACCTATCTAGACCCAGAATATGATAAAGGGTGCCCTGGAAATTCTGGGCATCTGGATACTCACCAAGGCCTGACCTGTCCCCACACTGGGGCCTGCCTCCCACTGCCCACTATTCCTCTGGGGATCTTGGAAGACCCACATATCTGTAGGCTGTTTGCAGGCTGAACCCCACCCCAGGCTATGCCAGTGCCCAGGGAAAGAAACCTGGGAAAGATAACTAGCAAGTGGGAAGGGGAGCAGGTGGAAGACCTGTGCCCACTTTCAGAAAGGTCAACTGACCATAATAACAACCACCCCTTCAGAACCACCCCAGGCTTCCATTGGCCAGATCCAAAACTAAGCACTGCCTTGTCTTTGAGAACTTGAACTTCACTTTGAAAGATCACAAGTCTCTGAATGCATGCGGAATAACAGGCATACCTAACACACGGTGGGCTGACCATATACCAGGCCCTCCTGATGTGGTCACTGGTTACTTCACTCAACTCTCCATACGCCCAATGACTCAGCTGCTCTTTGTCCCTCTAAAATTTCAGGTATACAAACAACTAAGGGTCAGATATTTAAGTAACTTTCCCAAAATCCTGAAGCTAGAAAGTGTTGGAATTGGGATTAAACCCAGCCTGGACTGCACACAGTGAGTTTCCTCCTGCCTCACTATGTCCTGGTAGATGATAGCCTATTCTCCTGCACTGTGGCCCACTCCCTTCACCTTCCATGTAGCCCCTGCAGGACTGACTAGGTGGCTGCCCAGTGGACAACCAGGCTGTACACTGGTGAAGCTCACAGTAGGCCAAGTTGCTGACGGCCCTAATTCATCCTGGAAGGTTCTAGCAGGCATGAAGTAGGTGTGTGTGAGCAAGCTAATACATGTCACTCAGGGTCAGAGTCCTTCCAAATCACCAACTTTTAAGGTCTCCAAAACTTCCTAAGGGCATTCTCATGGCTTCTCACACCCCACTGAGACACTTGGATAGGGCAGTGGCCAAAGGATGGGACACTGAGTCCCCAGAAAGGGAAAGAAAGTTTCCAATTTCCTATCAAAATGCAAGAGGGTCTGGAAAGATGCCTTATTGGACAAACCACTTGCTATGCAAGTGTGAGGACAGAAGCTCAGCACCCAAGTAAACACTGGGCAGGCATGGCAGCCTGCCTGTCCTCCCAGTGCTTGGGAAAAAGAAACAGAGGATCCTTGAGTCTTATTGGCTAGCTAGACTAGCTGAATCTGTGTGATCTGGGTTCAAATGAAAGACTCTGCCTCAGCAAATAATGCAGAAAGCAACTGAGAAAAATACCCAGTGTCAAACTCTGGCCTCCACACACATGTGCACACAGATGCATATGAGCACATATGCACAAGTACCACACACACACACACACACACACACACACACACACACACACACACACATTATGTGCAGGAAAGGCTGACACCCTGGCAAACCTAACCCTCAGCCTGAGATTCCCACTTCCATCACCAGTCAGGTCTTCATGGACTTGCCTCAAATCCACAGAGATGCGACTGTTGGGCTGAGGGATGGAAGGAGATTTTCCTGGTCTCAGTGCCCAGACCCTCACCTTGCAAGAAGGCAGCACTGACCTGCTTCAACTCCATTCTAAGTCACATGTGCTTAGCCAGTTCTCCCCAGGGCACAAGAATCACAAAACACATATACCTTCCAGAAGCCCCAGCCCTTAATTACCAAAGGTGCATGTGACTCCTGTGAAAGAGTCAGAGATCTGCACGGTGCATGAGCTGACCAAGGGAATATAGACTTCAAGCCTTACCAGTGACAGAGCAGTTCCCCTCCCTGAGTCCTCTGTCTCCCCAGCAGCTCTATAAGAACTCATTCAGAAGGCCCCTTCCACTTCCTCCTTCCTCTAACTCTTGATATAACTCCTAAAGAAGAGCTAGCCTCCATCACTGCCTCCAATCTGCCCACAAACACTTGGAGAGCAATGCAGTCATGTATGTATGTTCTTACTAGATTAGGGATTAAGCACCAGGGCCTTACACTTGCTAGATAAATGCTCTTCCCTGAGCTACAAACAGCCCCCACAGAGTCATTTAACAGGGAGCATGTACAGCAGTCAGAAGGGGGATGTGCAGGGATCAGGCAATAAATAATCACAGTCCTCTAACTTTGATAGAACATCAGAACCATCTAGGAGCTTATTTAATACAGACATCTACTCCTAACCAATGGCTTCTGATGCCAGCCCATCCAGGTAGGCTGTGTCTTTAATACATGCCCCATGGGATTCTGATGCCAGTAGCTCAACAGGCCACCTTGTGAGCTCCTTCAACTACAGCTGCTTATGGAAGAGAAGGATTCCCATGTGAAGAGCAGCACCCCAAGGGCAGACCACCCACGTGAGCCTTGAACACTCCCATGGCACTCCCACTTTATCCTGAAATGAAGAGACATTGCTGTCACCAGGCTCTGTGACCCAAGGGAATGGCCTGAGTCCTATGAAGGTACAGGAGCCAGAGAATGAAAAACCCTGAGAATTCGAGGCAGAGTCAGGCAGCCATATCCCCCTAGCCTCTGCTGGACAGAAGCAGAAAAGACAAGGTCCCAGCCTTCAAGAAACTCATGGCCTGCTGGAAGAGAAGAGGCTTCTAGGCCACAAACCGCTGGGAACCACTGATAACTTATTGGGTGCTCTCGGATCAGTAGGTCAGCCACAGACTGAAAGTGGAAAAATCTTGTGACCCCTCCCAGGCCCAGGAGTTTACTGTGTCTTGGGCTACAAGTGGTCATGTGACCCAGGACCCTGGTAGGACTTAAGGACACAGAGGGCCTCAGTCTTGTTGGTGAAATATTCAGAAATAAACTCTCAGAACCTCCTTTGAAAGGTATCATGTCCAACCACTCAGCCAGGCCTTCATCTCACCACTGTCACTGCAGCTCAGATCCAGATGTGATCACATCAGCCCAACTCCTTCAGGGTCACATTTCTCTGTGGCCCAGAGAAGACTTTGGCCACTGAGGACCTTCTCCTTCCCACAGCTCCCTTGTGCAGTGTTCTGAACTTGGGCATTCAATACCTGTGTCTGAGTGACAATGAGAGCCTGTGAGAGGCTAAAACAGGTGCACCCTGTGCAGTCATTAAGGACAAAGATATTGTCATCCGCCTGCCTTGGCTTAACTGTCTCCTTGTGCACAAAGCTCGGGTTTCAGGGATGCAACTGAGAGATCCTGATTTACCCAGGTCTAAATGGTGAAGGCCCCTCCTTGCTACAGGGCTAAGGGGTTAACAATGGGCATTTCCTCTTCCACCATCCCCTTCCCAGATGACCTACTTTAAGCCCAAACTTAGCAAGGTGGAATTCCAGAACACCTCAGTTCCAGACCTTGCTTGGCAGGTGGTTGGAGAAAGAGATTTAGAGAGAAGCAAAGGGAGATGAGAGAGGGTAGGATAAGCATGTGAGGTAAATTTAAGAACCCCTCTGCAGTCCACTGTCTTTTCAGTCATCCCAGCCACCACGCCCCTTCTGCTTCACACACCTCAGGTAACATGGATGGACCTATTAAAAAATAAAGAGGGTTCCTTGCTGGAGGTTGCTCTGACCCCATGGTGTGACTTTGCATTACACGGTGACTGGTTTGCTGAACAAACCTCACATGGATGTCCTACAAGTCACAAACAGAACTGAGCTAGACTGTCTCCCAAAGCCAAGTGACCTTAAAAGCAGAATGCATCTGCTGAAAGCCTGTTGAGATTATTCATATGTTTTGATTCCTAATTCAGAAATAATAAGTGGTTCATGAGTTCCAAGTTTAAAAATATATTCATCATCTAGTCTCTGTCACTGCACGTGTCCTGTTGGCACAGGAGCAAATGCCACAAGAGGCTCCTGGAGCAGCCGGGTATGCGTTTTTCCATTTAGCCATAGGTGACAGGAGATTTTGATCCCCAGTTCTCCTCTCTCTCTGATTATGAAAAGCCCTATTTTAAGGTTATTGTCAGGAAGAGTGACTTAAATCCTCTCTAACTTAGTGCTCCATTAGAGACTGCAAAGTCCAGGTGTTTCTTAACCGATGCTCAGAAAGGTAGGAAGCTCCACTGGTATGAGAAATAAGAATTTATACTCAATTTCAGGCTGTGTGAAAACAGACACAGCAATTCATTTCTGTGTGAACAAGAACCCAATGGCCATTTTTAAACAATCACTTTCTAGAAAACCTTCCCTATTTTATTAGATAGAAATACATACACACATACCTATGTGAAAGTGGATGTATACAGACAGGCATATGTGTGTTGATACATGTACTATGAGTACAGACATGTGCCTGTTTGCCATCACATATGGATATGTACTCACACATATGCATACAAAATGTGGTGCCATCAAGAATGAGGCTAAAAGTCAGGCAAGGTGGTTTATACCTGTAATCCCAGCACATGGGCACCTGCGGGAAAAGGACAGCTAAGAGGTTAAAGCCAGATAGACAATACTCAGAGTATCAGGCCAGCAAGAGCTCAAAACGTCTCAGAAAGAAATGAATGAAGCTGAGACTTGTCTGGCACCTGGCATTTTCTTGTATGCAGCATGTTCATCCTTCCTCTCTGCAGTGACCTGACCTACAGGAGCCACCGTGGATGATGGCAGCCATATTGAGTTACAAACTGTTACGAGATACACTCTGGATCCTTAAAACTAACATGCAGACACTCTTACCCCAAATGTGACTTATCTAGGTGATAAGTAAGGTTAAATGAGATCATGAGAGTGGGCTCTACAAAGCCTGGGGGAGGCAATCGACAGCTTTTAATTCGGCCAAATAATCCACTCAGTGAGGGAGAGCCCTTAACTGGAACTGGGGACTCAGGGTGAAATGCACTGGGAACCAAACTCTTGGGCCCCCAAAGAGAGATGCACTATACGAGTGATTTACAAAGAGGCTACTAGCAATAGAATCTAGCTAATTCAGAAATGTGTATCTCAGTTAACCTATACTGATCTCACTCTCCGATAGAGATTCTGTTTGTATCTTTCAGAATGCAGCGAGAGCGCTGTGGCTCATCCAACCCTACCAATGAACCGCAGGCCGATAGCTGACATCCTGGCAAGAGATGAGCCACATCAGACCTACCATGGAGGATCCATACGGAACCCCACAGGGAATGGCGGGATAAACAAGAGACCCATAACCACAGTCAATCAGTCAACACAGGATAAGCCAGACAGACACCAACAATTTTCAACACAACCTAAAGCAGAAGTACAGAGGCCCCCTAAGACCCCAACAATAAAGCAGCCATAATACTCACCCACCATGACTTAAGGAACTGAGTGGAAGAGGGGGCAGAAAGATTGTAAGAGCCATGGTGGGGGAGAATATCCAGAGACATCGCCCCCCTCAATAACAACATACAAAGGGGAGGGATGGAACCCCGTTGACTCCTAGGCTATCCATAACCTCCTATCCCATAGACTGATCCACACTGCCCACGGAGGAGGATATCCAGCTGATTAAGGACAGGGAAGAGGGGCATCGGGGAACTGGAGATAAAAACTCATTATTTGTTCATTAAATGTATCTCATTATGGATAATAAAAATGATGAAAAAAAGAGTGGGCTCTAACCAACAGGATTAGTAACCTTATAAGAGACCCCAGGAGCTGAGGCGGTGGCCTTGTTGGTAAAGTGCTTGTCACAGGAGCATGAGGAACTTAGTTCGGGTCCCCAGCACCCATGTAAAAGCCAGGTGTGGTGGCCTGTGCTTGTAAGCCCAGGGCTGGGAAGGTGGAGAGAGAAGGATTCTCAGTGCTTGCTGACTAGCTAATCTGGACAAATCAGTGAGATCTAGGTTCTCAGCACATAAGGTGAAGTGAAATTTAGGAAAACACCCAACATTGACCTCTGGCCTACATTCCTGCACATGCGCTCATGCATATGTGGGCAAACACACACACACACACACACACTCACACACATCAAAAAAAGTCTGCTCTCTCCTCCGGGTGAGGACAGAGTGAGAAGGTAACCATCACAAGCCAGAAAGAGAATCCTCGCAAACCCTTCAGGACTGTGCTCTCAGATTTTTCAGCTTCCAGAACTGTGAGAAATACATTTCTGTTGTTTAAGCCTTGCTGAGTGTGGCATTTTGTTATAATAGTCTGAGCAGACTGCCTCAACGATCCTCACCACAAAGCCCTCAGTGAATGACTGGCCAAAAGTGGACGCCCACCCCAGCTGCATGAGAGTTTATCATTCTAGAATTTGGAATACAGATATGGAAAGCTGAGTCAGGCCTTGGCATCTGTAACCCTGGGAGTCCTGGGGTGGTCGTTTTGAGATTCACTCTACAGAAAGATGAAATGAAACTGGATATGAGGTCTGAACAGGGATTTGAGAGAGAAGTTTCTAACATCTAGATCTTAATTCTGCTCACTCACCTTTAAAAGGGGGGCCCTGGGCTCCATAAACACTCCTGATTTGTGACACCAAATCCTCTTACTTAGCTTAAGGTTGGCATATAAAGTTATCCATACATAAATATTTTTACATATATATTTTAAATCAACAACTAAAAGAGCCCTAATTAATAAGCATTATGGTAGACTCTGTGACTTTTACCCTCTCTCTCCATCTCATTGATTAACCACCTTATGATAAGTGTCTGATTTTATGGACACTAAAGTGACAAACACTTGCTGAATTGAAACCAACAGGTACACCTGCCAAACAATGCTCTAGCCCCAAGCACTGCCCAGCCTATGCTTGCAGACAGAAATTTGCCTTAAGCAATGATTCCTTTGTGCTGGGCTCTAGATCTTACAGAGATTATAAGGATGCCATGTTTCCCCCTCCTGTTTGCCTCACATACAGGGCACACATTCAGGAAGTGAAGAATAAAAGGCCGTTTCCATTTTTGATCCCACCCTCTCTGCCAACCATACCAGGCACACATCTGCTAGAATAAATGGTTGCTATAGAAATCACCATTTTTGGAACAGGCAAACCCAGTGTCTATGAAGAACGCAGCCATTTCAATCTCAGTGAAATCTGTGGACTTGGGGCGTAGGGAGAGTTCTAGAGGGCAGGCAGGACCTTGCAGGCAAACTTGCCCAAGATGGGGTCATGACAGCTCACGTCTCAGAGAATCCATTGTGACAGTCTGAAATGAAGAGCTGCCAAGAAGAGTGAAGGTCATGCCAGGGGTCTCTGTCTTGGGAGTACCGTCAAAATTTGGAGATGTCTGTGAAATGCTAAAGTATACTACAGTGCAAACAATTTGGGGTCTAGAATCAGCCAGTCCCAACTCCAAATCCTGGACTTTTTACTTAAAGCCTGTTTGACTCTGCTGAAATTATATGTCCAGTCTGCATCTCAGATTTCTTGTCTATAAAATGGAAATAGGAAAACATCCTTATTTTCTGGGATTATGGCTATGATTAAATAAGACAATGGATATAACTGATCAACGAATGTCAACAATGGGCAGTTATTTTTACTGATTATCCATGGTGCTCACCAGAAGACCAGATCAGAGAAAATCAAAGATAAAGGACAAAGGTCGGACGTGGTACAATGCCTTTAATCTTAGCACTTGTGAAGCAAAAGTAGGAGGATCCCCACGAGTTTGAGGCCATCCTCAGACTACAGAGAGAGCCAGATCAGCCTGGACTAGAGTGAAACCCTACCTCGAAAAACAACAACAAAAAAGAAAAAGGATAAAGCCACAGGAGTGTGAGTTTTGATTTGAAAGGAAGTAACTTGACCAAAGAACCTCTTAATCCTCCAGGAAGGCCACCAACGCCTGGACCTCCATTCTGATGTCAACTAGCCTAGCTGGTGCTCTCTGGAGCCAGCTCCCACTACTAAGGACAGCATTCACCCACTTCAGTGACTTCTCACTGGCAGCTTGAAATTAACCACAGTGCTAGTATTTACACCATGGTCATGAGCAGACGCTACAAGTCAAGTGTGCTCTTCCCTGGAAAATTAGAAGTTAAGCCTCTCATAGAACATCAATAGGATGTGGGATGTGAAAAATGTTTGATACCTAAGATTCTGTATAATAGTATAGTTTCTCTGAACATGGCCGGACAGCATTTCACAGGATGGTGACTAAGCATCCAGGAAGGAGGCTCCAGGATTCTTTACAAGCATTTATCCTCTGAGCCTGGCTCCCCACAAGGCCCTGCCAAAGGAGGCACCATCTTGGAAGCCTAAGGCTATGGGGCTTCCTAGAAGATAGAGGGAAGAGGGGCATAGGATACTGCCCTGAGCTTCATCTGTCATCTGTACTCGCAGAGGTACAACTGCACTGTTGTGTGAATCAACTGAAATCTGAATTTGAAAGCACTTAACACAGAGGCTGACAAGTGTCTGATGTAAGAAGAGAGTTACTCATCACATCTCCCATCACTGCAGAACCCCAAACAAAAGTTTTCTAGGTGGGACCAGGAGTCCTCCTCTACCAAGATTTACAACTGTAAACTTTGGTAATCCCATCTATCATGGTCAGCCATATGCTGCTGGGATGAATCTCCAAACTAGACATAATTTTATGGGAGAAACGGATTTATTGAAGCTACAGATTCCATAATGGTAAAAGAGGCTGGCCCTCTTTCACAGGTCCAGGCATAGAGAGAAACCCATCACCAACAACACACACACACACACACACACACACACACACACACACAAGCTAAACAGGCAGGAGAGAGGAGAGATGATTTCCTCCTCCTTTATATAGCCTTAGGGTGGGGTCTTAAAACCCTATCCCAGACTTGTTGACTTCCCGAGTCTCTGGAATTTCCTTCCTGCACTGCCCACACAGGAAGGGTTGTTCATTTCTAGCTCTCCTGAGCTTCCTTATATCCTGCCCCCTACTGAGAGACTGACTTCATGTTAACATTCTCAGAGACCCATCCAAGATTACTAAAAAGGTCAAGTTGACAACAAAACTTGACCATCACATAATCCATCCCCCGCTGAAAATATCTGCCTGTCAATTATCTTTCTAGATGCATAAGTAGAGAAAGGGACGGTGTGTCACTTGGAATAGCAGAAGGTGCTGAATTGGGGGGAGGGGTCCTAGGAGGAGGTCCTTGGTGAAAAACCCAACAAATGATTCAAGAGTCACCAAAAGAGATGACAATAATAAAAGATAATAGAGGGTAGCCAATGTACATAGAGACACATACTTACACCTCCCACATATCTGTGTCACAAAAGGAAACCTGAACCATCCACCTGAACTCCAAGCTGCCATCTGAGCAAAGTGTGTCCTTCTCTTATTCTTGCTGCTCCAATACAAAGCTCGTGACTGTGATATGTGAATCCCTGTAAGCCAGGAAGACACCAGCCCATCACAAAGATATGCCCCCCCTTTTTATTAGAAGCAGTCTATTTTTAATTCCTCACTTAAGACTACTTATCTTCCACCTGTTCTCCAAGTGAGGCAGAGAAAAACAGAGGGAGATGGAAGTAGATGCCCAGGTTCCAGCCACCCCATCTCCCTGATATCCATTTCCTCGGTGAGATAGCTAACCATGCAATTTCCAATGGCCAAGGATCACATGATATACATTTGAAATTAATCAAAGACCATTAAAAAAAACTCCCAATATTTCAGGCTGTTTTTTTTCCAAATCCAGTGGATTTTATAAGGCAATCAAATATGCAAGAGATTCCAAACACTAATTTCGGGCACACACCTGGGGTCCTGCGATAAAGTCAGTTGCGTGCATACAGCTGAGGATTAAAATTTCATAGAGCCGTGATTTCATCAGTCACTAACTACAAAGGATTAATTAGGAGTGAAGGAAGAGCTCATGGCTTGGGAGTCCAGACCTAAGGAAAATATCTATCTCTGTTCCACAGATGTCAGCACACCCACGAATAAAGGGCTTTGATGAAAACACTCCTCATGATTCAAGGGACTCCAAAAGACCGTTTTCTGCCATGGAATTAAGACACTTCTGATTCACAGTCACTTGAAAATATCATCTTAAATCAGTGAATACAAGTGAATTTGTATATGGATGTCTTCTGCCTGTCAAAATATCTTTCCTTCCAGACCCACTGTGAGTACACAGGCTGCCTCTGTATAAGGTTTTTCCTAAGGCTTCCTCAAACAGTGTGTCTGAAATTGAAATCCCAGTATCCTTCTACCCAGAATATCTGCATTCCCATTATCCACCAGATATCCAAGCCAGCAGCTCAGAAGTCTCTAAATCCCTCCACACCATCCCCCATTCCCTCATCCATCTGGCTGTCTGACCACTATCCTCCCCACACCTCTTCTGCCGCTGCCTACCTTAAGGCTTCATTCTTGCTCACCTAAACCACTAACTGGCTCCCAGGTGGTACCCACCCTCAGCACAGCTCTAGAAGTGCTCCCAACAGGCACATTTCCTCTAGATAAAATTCTTTCAACAACTTCTCCCAAATTTACAGAATAAATTATCCAGGTTCTTCTGCTGAGCAAGGAAGACCTTCAGGAATGGCTCAGCCTCACCTCTAAGTCACTACCTCTTGATACCTCTCAAGCCCCAGCGAAACCACATGATCTCACTTCTCTGTTCCCTCCTTCCTGGGGGCCTTTGCACATCGTGTCTATTCTACCTGAAATGCCTTTCCCTCCTGTCTAACAGTCTCCTTTTCTTCTAAAACCTTGCTTGGTTGTCAACGAGCTCATTCTTTATCTCACCCCCACACCCAAAGCAAAGTCAATGCTGGTCCTTCACATTTGTTCTTCCTCCATTACCACCTGTATTAGACAACTATATTTTGCTATGTCTTTGTGTCTAATTCCCTCTGCTAGCTTATTAGATTCTTGAGAACAAGGATTGAGTCTTTACAGTCCCCTAGTATACAGCAGGGTATCTCCACCACGTGGTATACAGCAGGACTCCATAAATCCCTATTGAAACCTCTCGAGCAGATGGAACCGTGTCCCTATCACTTTCTCAACATCTGAGGTCATATTTTCATTCTACCTTTTATTGTAGCTATTTGTGTACTGGTTCTAACCCCAAAGCAAGAGCCAGGGGAAAGACAGTGCCTCACCATCACTTCTCAACAAAACCAAACACATCTACTAGGTACTCAGTAAATATTTGATGAGTTGAATAAAGTGAGTTCAAAGCTACTTCCCTGTAGAGACCTCGCTTTAAAAAAAAGAAGGAAAAAAAACAGCCAACCCAATGCTCAAGCACCTAGTCAGGAGGTCCTGAGAGGCACCAAATGCCCAGGTTACTTTGGAGCCAGGGTTACAGAAGGTCAGATTCCAATCTGCACATGAGCAGCTCAGCCAAAGCAGAAAAGGAATATGGTACGTGTCAGATCAGGGTCACCCAGGTGTAACTGTCCCCATCCCATCACCTCTCACTTGATCCTGACTGTCCAGTAGACAGACAGACAGACAGACAGACAGACAGACACACACACACACACACACACACACACACACACACACACACACACACAAACACACACACGATTCTCTTTCTTCCTTTTAGAGTTTTCTGGCCCCACCTTTGAAAACACACCTTGGTACCATAAGCCAGAAGTGAGCATTTTCTTGCACATACAAAAGGCAATGTAAACTATAGTTTTGATTCCCTGCTGTGTGGGCAGGTGGGAAGGGGTATGGCTGGCTGCCCACTGCTCTGAAGGTTTATGTAATGCCAGGGTACAGCCCACTAACTTCAACACATGAGCCCACACGTGTATGCCAGGAGCTGGCATGGAGATCGTCACCTGTGAGCCTCTCTATCCCTCTCCCCTCCCTTTCTCCAGGAAAGATAAATTAGTGGGTTGTCAGCAAAGGACAGCCAAAGCAGGTTGTTTCTGTAAAGGGGCCGTGGAAGTGTCTGTGATTAATGAAACCTTAATATGCCACTGTTAGACAACCTCCCTTCAGTTACTCTGAAGGAAGACAGAGCCCCCTGGACAGGCTTGGACAGGAAGGGGTGCCACCCACCATCCCGTGGTCCTCCACAAGCACACTAGAGAGATGCTCGGTGTCAGGAACCGCTGCAGGAGTGGGAATGCAGTGGGACACATAGGAATGTGGAACTCTCGCCTGCTCACTAAAACCAACACCTGCCGATGTGCTAAGAGTCCTCTTGAAGTCCCAACAATAGACATCAAAGCTGACATTTGGGAGTTGAGATAACAAGAGAGTTTTTAAAAGGGGGAGAGGGAAACAACACCAACAAAAAGTCCACCTCACCTTTGACCTCTGGAGAGGCAACAGACCCCGAACACTTTAACTGTTTGAGGACACGCACACTGTCCCTCTGCTATCATCACTGTTGTGCGTGAAAGGAATGGCCTCATTCTCTAGGTCTTTCCCAGGGATGGGAATAAAGGCTTTATGTGCTACTTCAGGCGGGAAGAGAGGAAGGACAAGGGTCTGCAGGGCTGTAGTGACTTATTTGCCATCCACACATCTCTCTCCCTTCCTTCTGCTAACGAAAGAATGTGGAAAAAAGAAGGAATCTCTGCCTCTGAAAGCTGTATTCTAGGTGCCTGGAGCCAGTCCTGTATAGAACGTCTATGAAAATGAGATCTGGCCTGGAACATTCCAGGGAACACATTAACTTCTCCCCTGACCTCTGTCCCATGTATTGGAAAGTATGTTCTGTTACTGGAAAGAATTCTGATAAGAACAGGAACAAACTTTTATAAACACCATGGCTGAAATCATCTCCCTCTACTCCCTCCACAGACCCAAAGCCAATGTCCACATCCGAGACACAGACCCATCAATCACATAGGAGAAGATCAAGATACTGTTTAATATTTCATTCATTCAATAGGTCTAAAGACTGACGAAGCTGAGTGGGATGGCTCGTGCCTGGAACCCCAGCACGAGAGACTAAGGAGGGAGGAGGAGGCCAGTTTGGGCTACTGAGTGAGCTCCAGGCCAATGAGAGCATGAAGGGTAAGGCTCTGTCAGAAAATGAACACAGGGGAGGGGAAGGGAGAGAAGGAAAGGAATTTAAAAGAAAACTTAAACAAAACAAAAAATAATCTACCCGTGTATACAGCCCTGTATGTCCCTTGCCATTCAAGTCATTTCCCTCCCATCTCCTTCATCCCAAAGTAACTTCTCTCATCTCCAGTCTTTTTGTAATATTTATTGGGGGATAGAGCTTCACTATATAGCCCAGGCTAGCCCTGAACTCCACACCCTCCTGCTGGGATCATACCACCTCCAGTCTTCACCCATCATTCTGCCTTTGCACATTCACTGGTCCTTTATTCTGTGCCAGGTGCTGATCAAGTATTGGGGTATGTTCTCCTGCTGGATACTAGCTTAGTTTAGACTTAATCTACTTGTAAGGAGGATAAATATTCTGCTTCTTTTCTGAAATGAGACTGCGCAGACAAAATAAGCACTACTCCTATTGAATCCCTAAGAGGTTATGAGACAACCCACAAGATGAGGTTGTTTTCACAGCAATGCTAGCCGTACCTTGTATTACTACCACTACAAGACAGTCATTACATACATTGCAGTCAGCTTCCTCATAGAAAAGGAGTAACAGCTTACTAGACCCGCAGGCTCAAAACCTGCCAAATCTGGTGAATATTGATTGCACAACTTTTTGTTAAATGACTAACTCTCTGCCTACATAAATTAATCAAATCCAAGTTTCAGCTCGAGACTAACTGGATGACTATATAGCCAACTGTGGCTAGCTCAAAACCTCTAAAATCTATTTTGGGAAAGAGAGCCTTGACCAGTGGCCCTGAGGAAAAAGAAGAAAAGACAGGACAACCAAGCAAAATACAACCCAGGTATTATTTTATTCTATCCTTCTGCCTCAACAAATTTTCTAAAGCCCAAAGTAGAGAACAGCTTCACGGGGACAAAGGCAGTGGCTTGTTGTTTTATGATCTCATGGCCTCATTCCAGGCAAAAGACTTGGCAGGTACTCAATAATCACGTGATGGTAAGCTGCTGAGCCCACCTTTGGGAAATAGTGGTGATGACAGGGTTCTTAGATGGGGATCCCCTAAGAGCAATGCTAGCCACTCTGGAATTTTCTCTTTTCTGGCTCTCTCCCTGTCCTTTTCAAAACTGCAGCCAGTATCTAAGGCAACCCCTGAACTTAATCTATGCCATAAACCTATAGTGCTGGGCTATGAGGACCTGAGCTCTTCTGAAGAACAAGGAGGAACCGGAGAAGAGGATGGCAGAGCTGATCTACTTGGTGAATTACTTAATTACAACTGGGGATGACACACCAACTACTAGAGACAAAGATGAGGGAGACAGTGGATGGCGGTTCTTCTGGGATGTGGTCCTCTAAGGACCATTAGTTTCTGCCATTAGCCAGAAAGCCGTAGATACCCTGAAATGTAGAAATGTGTGAACAAACAGATGGCTTGACAGAGCCTGCATTGCAACAAGGACTCAAGGCTGGTCAAGGGTGGGAGAAAGAACAGGAAGTGGGGCAACCTTCTAGATGGGCTTGGGAATCCTCGGAATATGGAAACCTTTATTCTTCAAGTACATGGTAAGCCACTACAAACAGGCTCCCCTCACACAGGGCTCCACAGAGACACTAGACTGCTTCATGGGGACAGAAAATAGCCTTCTGACATTATCACCATATCCAGTCTCATTTATTCATGTTCTCACATTTGTATTTTCTCTCTTCTCCCTTCCCTCCTCACTTCTTCCCTCCACCTCTCTCCTCCCTCCCATCGGAATGCTTTCCCAAATTCAAATTCTAACATGCAACTATCAAAGGCTTTACTATCTACTCTACGGAAATCATTGTGACAATTTTAAGTTAAATAATAATATTTTGAGAAAAGGACCCACAATCAGAATTGTAGAACAAGTGACATATTGGGAAAAATACTTCCCATGCAATTGACAGATGACAGATTAATACTTGTTTTATATAAAAAGAAAACACGGGGCATAATGGGTCATTCCTGGGATCTCAACACTAAGAAGTCTGAGGCAAGAGGACTGGCATGAGATTGAGGCCAGCCTAGGTTACATAGGGAGTTCAAGTCCAGCCTGGGTTACATAGAGAGTTCAAGTCTAGCCCGGGCTACATAAGGAGTTCAAGTCCAGCCTGGGTTACAAAATGAGAACCTGTCTCAAAATACAAAACAAAAGAGGGAGACAGGGAGGAAGGGAAAAAAGCAAAGAAAACAAAAAGGAAAAAAAGGGGAAAGGGGGAAGCAGTCAGCCAATGTGTAAGAAAAAGACAACCCATTAGAATATTGGGCAAAACTTTCAACTTTGATATTTTCTTTTTCTTTTTTTTTTTTTTGCTTTTTTCCTTCTATATTTTTATTACTATCTAAAATGTGTACTTTCCTCTTTCTGCCCCCTCTCAAAAAAAGTCACACATCTAACTAATGGACACAAGACAGAGATTTATTCTTGAAGTTGGTCTGAAAGCATTAAAAAAAGGAAGAATGTGTTGTAACAGTAGCCAATGAAAACACTCAAGATAAATAAATTCAGCATTCTGGCATCTGCAGACCCAGAAAAACGAGACTACAGATTTAATTAATTAGGAAAACCACCCACAGCAAGCCAATAGCAGCAGGAGAAGGAGGGGGGCTATGGGAGGAGGGTGAAGGACAGGAAACATTGTCAAAACCAAGGTGTCAGGATAGCTCCCCAAGGAACTCCAGCCCTCCCTGGGACACAGTGGTCTCTCCGTCCCATTCACAATGTTTGTCTTGGCTAAGGTTCTCAACCACAGAAACATCTGTCCAGAAGGAAGCAACCGATGTCAATGAAATTCTTTGGGAGATGTGAAGGTATTTAGATATTTCATTTCATGAAAGGATGGGGCAGTGAGCATTGGGCATGGGGATTACAAAGCTCAGGTTGGTAACACTGACCGGGGCCTCTCTCTTCCTACTGGGGTGGAAGAGAGAGAGAGAAAGAGAAGGACTTCAGAGATGGAGGGGAGACAGAGATAAACAATTTAAGGAGCACTGCCAATTACAGGGTTTGCCTTTTATTTTGAAACTAGTGCTTAAATACCAATGGTATTGCCTTTAGCTCTTTAGAAACTACATTGTAATTAGGTTCAGTCAACTTAACTTGAAACATGCCCAGTTGTTAAAATTTTTCTTGATACAGCCAAGTTATTACACATCTGCGTACACACACACACACACACACACACACACACACACACACACACCAGATCTCTAAGCCAAAAGTACATCATGTCCCCGAGAAATAGCAAAAACACATTACTGTTTTTTGGAAAACCCCACTCATGTTTTGTGACCTTCCTTAAAGATAATGTTCTCACGATTAATTAATTTATGAATAGTTTTTCCCCCAACATGCACAACAGGTTCCATGCAAATTCTTGAGCTTTTAAATTATACTGTTAATGAAAGCAAATAAAGGCAGTTAAAAGGCAATTTGCTCAATTGGTGTTAATATTTAAGCACAGCATGTGTAAAAACAAGATCACAGAATTCAGTTTTTACCAAGAAAACTTGAACCCAACTTCATTTCCAACAGATCAAACGTGTTACCAAGAATCTTGTTCCCCCTACCCTTCAGCATCAGGTAATGAGGCTTTTTATTAAGTAAATATTTCACATTAACCTCATCAGTTTCTATCACTTAGAAATTCCAATCTATAAAATCAAATCAGCTTAATCATGTTGAGATTAGATGGTGCGTCCCGAAGGCAATGGAGGTTGTTTACATCTTCCCTCTCCTTGGCACACTGGAGCTTGGAAAATATCAAAAAAGGAAGAAAGAAAGGCTCCTCCCTGTTCCTGTGGCCTCCCCTGGCCGCCTGACCCTGTTTCTCTACCTCTGCCTCAGCAAAACCAACACAACAATCTGGCATCCTGGGGAATTCTTCTAAACCACGCTTGAATAAAAGCCCCAAAAGTTTGCCAGCCTGACAGGAGCTAGAGGCGTGGATTGCTTGGGTGTTCTGAGATTCCCTGTGAAAGAGAAAACCAGCAGGTGGGGTGGGCTGAGAAGCCGGGTGTTGCTTTGGGGACCTGCATGAGGACTGCCCCAGGGACTCTTATGGCATCTTCTACTTCCTAATCTCCAAGAGAGCCTGAGCCCTTCCAGAAGGAAAGAAAAATGCAAGGCGGAGAGGGTCCCATTGCTCATGACACTGAGGTCTCCATCAAGAGCTCTAAGTACCTTCCTAGCACACGGGTGCTTCCTCTACACTCTCCAACCCCTTCTTTGAAAGCCCACCTCACATAAAACATCAGCTCAAAACGTTTATGAGGAATATAATGCTAAAGGCCTTCGAAGTCCTCAATCAGGCTGGGTCCTTTAAGAAGAATAAGCCAGGCAAGTAACCTGTAACGCTAGCACTAAAGAGGCTGCTGCAGGGCCATTACTGAAGGGCTGAGGCCAGCCTGGGCTACATAGTGAGTTCCAGGCCAGTCTTGGCTACAGAAGTAAACCTGTCTCAAGAAACAAACAACAGGACTCGTGTGTGGCCCCTTACATAAGTTCTCTTTCTCTCACACACGCTTCCGATCTCTTCAAAAAAAACCTCAGTTTCCCTCATAATTCTGCCAAGCTGGCCAACCAAACTGTAATTTCCGTATTTTCCCTCAACATGTGACCCTGCCTGATAACCAAGGCCCTGAGGAGAACCAGCCCAACTCACACTGCACCAACTTTCCAAAGCCTGTATGCTGCTGAAGCTAATCCCCTGGACAGCTCTGTCTCAGAAGGCCATCCCCAAATTCTCCCTTCCCCCTACTCTGCTTTCCTCACCCCCCCCCCAAGTCATTCATCCCTCAAACCACTTCCATGCCATTCCAGTGAAGACTGCCTCAGCAAGGATGTTTACCTTAGGCTCACTTCCAGGCCATAACCCATCCGGAGGGAACGCATTCCTGATCAGGGCAACGGAAGAACTATGCGAAACATCTGGGCCTCCTAGCAGCTCCCCAACTCTGGCCTCAGGATACTCCATCAAGCCCCAGACCTCTCCAAGTGTGAGTGTCATGAGGAACAGGACCTGGTTCCGAAGGTCTGGGATGCCAGGGGAAGCAAACACTCTTTTCTTTAACCTAGCCAAAAACCTGGCTACCAACAATGTCATACCTCAAGGTGCATGGATCCAATCTTACCGCAGGCCAGCTATGACTTCTGGGAAGCCAGCATTTTCCATAAGAACTATAAGTGACAGGACCAAGTTCCTGGACAACCTCCACATTCAAGTTAAGAGCTAGTGACAGGCCCAAGTGAACTCCCAGAGAAGAGAAACACACATGTCAAGGATGGAAGGCCTTGTTCTCTTCTTCCTCTATCTGAGCTGACCTGTCCGAAGTGCCAAGTCTCTATCATGGTTTAGTTAGGACAGTAGGTCTGCCCCCCATCACACCCAAAATGGGATTGGCCCACTGCTGATGCAAACACAGAGTGAGGCAAGGTAACTGAGGAGACCTGGGAAAGGGAAAGGAGCCCCCCCAAGGAGTCTGGTTGAAGTCTCACCAGCAGAAAGTCAAGGATTCCAGCAAAATTAACACAATTTCCTATAAAGGTTATCTACAGAGAGAAAATATGCCTTTTATATACAGATATTTCAAACAACAATGTTAATATAGCATAAACCATGCTTGCCGCCTAAACACTATAACCAAGTATAGCCTTTCTCTTTTCCCAGATGTAAGCCTGAAATTTTCTGGAAGTCCCACAAACAAGACTATACGTTTCATTTACAGTAAAAACATGCCTTTTTAGCTCCTTAGTGCAACTCTTACAACCTATGGTTTTACCTGATTAGCTATAATCCTATCCAATGCAGCCCAGGAAGCACCCTATGATCTCAGTTACCAAGAAAGAGAAGAAGAAAAGAGTTCCTTGGAAACCCATTAAACAGTGCAACTTTGGAAGCCACCAAACTCATAAACATGCTAAAATGCTTAAATGCAATGCTCTCTCTTGGGAAGCCTATGCCCTTATCTATCTTTTCCCTGAGCGCCTCTATTAACCCTCACCCTTAAATCTATGTGAAATCTTTGTGTGTGCATTTACACACGTGTGTTCATACATGTGCGTATGTGCGTGTGGAGGTCAGAAGTCAACATCTGGTGTCTTCTTCCGTCCCTCTCTACCTTATTTTTTGAGACAATGACTATGTCTTTCCTGTGCACATAGTTCACCAATTGGGCTAGAAACACTGACCAGTAAGCCCTAGGGATCTTCCTACCTCCACCTCCCTAGCACTAGGATTATAGGCATGTACCACCACGTCTAGCTTTTACATGGGTACTGGAGATCTACATTTAGGTCCTCATGTTTTTCTGCGGCAAGCACTTTACCAACTAAACCACCTCCTTAGCCCCTAAAATCTTCCTTATTTCTTTAAATAAACTCCAAATCTTCTTCATACTGGCTCAACCTGAAACTATCTATCTATCATCTATCTTTCTATCTACCTATCGATTTTCTATCAAGCAGTCAAGAATCCCTTCTTCACCTGAATAGAGGTCTCTGGAAAGAACTGTCTAGTTCTACAGGCTGAGTCTCTGGCTTCCAGTCCCACAGCCACTGACAAGGGGCAGAAACAACCACAATTTGATGAAGATAGCTCTGCCTTTGTACCCTTGTCTGCTCCCACAGAGAAGACCCAACAGGGATTGTAAGCACAGGCTACGCAATCAGGAAAACTCAAGTTTGAATTCCAGCTACCAGCTTTGAAGCATGGGCTAAATATCGAACCACTTTGAACATCTCATCCCTAGTGAAGAGGTTTCTCATTTGTCACATCAGGACACCAAAGGACTGTCCTAGAGGCTGAACGAGGCCATGTGTCCCATCACTGAGCTCAGAGGCTGGCACACCGCAGGTAGCCACCCCTGTAGGTCTAAGGAAGAAGGTAGCCCTCTCCACCATGTACCCTCATCAACTCCCACTGGAAATTTCCTACTGGCTTAAGTGTCTGATAACCAAGGCTCTGAGAGGAACTTTGGTTTCACCATGATGTTAAGATGAACTCCCAGAATAAGGAGGCAGAGTTATGACAGAGAGCTCTGAGTAAGCACGTGGCAATCAAGTCTCTAAAAATTGGATACTGTGGCTGCCTCTGCAGTAACAGAAGCTGCCTTACACATCCACACTGGGCCACCACTGCTGCCTTCTTCTTCTTTTTTTGCAAGGCAAAAAGGCTGCTCCTTATGCCCTTTTTTTTTTTGTCAGAGTCTGGGGTCTCAGGATTAAAGCTGCCACCAAAAGACCTCTGGGGCCGTTGTCTTACACACAGAAGTTTAAATAGCTCAATGAATGAATTCAGGAATTAATGAATGATCAAGCCGTATGGTCCCCATCAGCCTCTCTGCTCTCAGGCAGCATTCAAAACCTTCCCAGCGTCTTCTCCAATGTATGTCTGTCATTATGTACAAATCAACAACAATAACAATAACAATAATAAAGGTGGGAGGTGGACAAGGGATCTCATTACAAGGAAGGCAGGCTTTGGAAAAGCATATGAAGTGAGTCCCAAATCCCCCACCATTTATTTCCTCCTAGCTCCAGGTTAATTTGCCAGAAAGAACAAAAAACAAAGATGTGTTTTAAGTGCACACCATTTCGAAGCCCCACCCCCTCACCACAGCTCTGTTCCTCATTGACAAACATTTGTCCCCAAGGTCATTTTTACCAACACATCCCAGAATCAAGGGTACAGGGCTCTCCCAAGATGAACGTGTGTGTATTCACATCTCACAATCCAGAAAAAGTCAGTTTTTCACACCTACCTTGGGGAAAGAAAACAATCTTTTAGTCCCATCTAATAGCTGCACAATTGCTTTTCCGGGGTGGAAAATTTAGCACTGCAACCACTTTGGTGGACTAAAAAAACTGTGCTCTTTGGGGGGGAACACATGGGAAAAGGGGGCTCCTTAAAGAGAGACCTGCAACCGTGGCAGAGTGGCTGGGTTTCCTCCTGCTCAAAGACCAAGTGTTTCAGCCCCAGGAACGAGTAACAGACTTTGTCTGTGACAGGCAGGAGTTAAATCAGATCTTGGTGTGAAGCATTCCACAGACATCTTCTAGGCCTAGAAAGTCTTCTCTGGACTCATCAGGAACAGTCACCAGTAGCTCAGACAGGTGAGATGCTCTAGCTGCCTCACCCCACCCCACCCTCAGCCTGGATGATCATCTAGCCCCAAGAGCCCCAGCAAGCGGTCACTTGGCTTCTTGCATCTAGTAAAACAACTTGGCCACCAGGTCCCTGCACCTCAAGGCTTTAACCACTGTGACAAGCCCCAGAGTCATCTACCTCTGGGACAGAGATCTACATCTCCATCTGCATCCCCGACCATTCAAAATCCAGCTAGTTAACATGAAACTTTTCAAAACATCTGTAAACAAAATAATTTTTTTGAGGAAGTACTAAGCTAGGAGGGCTGATATAGATGGCCAAATTCTGGGATAAAGTGAACCTTCCTTACAAAAGAAAAGAGTCAGGGGTGGTGGCACATTCCTGCAATCCCAGCACTCAGAAGGCTGAGACAGGAGGTCTACAGAGTGAGAACCTGTCTCAAACATAAAAAAGATGGGTGTGGAAAGAAGGAAGAGTGGGGGGGAGGAAGAGAAAGCAACGAAGCAATAACTACAATGACCAACAACAAACCTATGCTAATTAAAAAATTAAAGATCAAAGACATGAGGAAGTCACATTTTTGGAAGAGATAAGGGAACGAGGAAAGATGAGAAAGAACCAAGGAGAGACTGAAATCAGCAATGCCATCTATGCTGATTGGTTCCAATGAACAGGAGGTGGCAACCACTCTGGAGTTGCTGGTACAGCATATGCGAATGAGGGGATGGGAAATAAATCCATCCAAAATTCAAGGACCTTCCACCTCAGTGAAATTTCTAGGTGTTCAGTGGTGTGGGACATGCAGGGATATTCCTTCTAAGGTGAAGGATAAGTTGTTGCACCTGGCCCTTCCTGCCACTAAGAAAGAAGCACAACGTCTAGTGGGCCTATTTGGATTTTGGAGGCAGCACATTCCTCACCTAGGTGTGTTACTTCGTCCTATATACCAAGTGACTCGGAAGGCTACTAGTTTTCAATGGGGCCGAGAACAAGAGAAGGTTCTACAACAGGTCCAGGCTGCTGTGCAGGCTGCCCTGCCACTTGGGCCATATGATCCAGCAGATCCAGTGGTACTTGAGGTGTCCGTGGCTGATAGGGATGCTGTCTGGAGTCTTTGGCAGGCCCCCATAGGTGAATCACAGAGGCCTTTGGGATTTTGGAGTAAGGCCCTGCCATCTTCTGCAGACAATTATTCCCCCTTTGAGAGACAGCTCTTGACTTGCTATTGGGCCTTAGTGGAAACTGAATGCTTGACAATGGGCTATCAGGTTACTATGAGACCTGAGCTGCCCATTATGAACTGGGTATTGTCTGACCCACCAGGCCATAAAATTGGCCGTGCACAGCAGCAGTCCATCATCAAGTGGAAGTGGTATATATGTGATCGGGCCCGAGCGGGCCCTGAGGACACAAGTAAGTTGCATGAGGAAGTTGCCCAAATGCCTATGGTTGCTACCCCTGTTACGATGCCTTCTGTCCCCAAGCATGAGCCTATAGCATCATGGGGTGTGCCCTATGATCAACTGACTGAGGGAGGAGAGGACTAAGGCATGGTTCACAGATGGCTCAGCACGTTATGCTGGTACCTCCCAGAAGTGGACAGCCGCAGTATTACAGCCTGTTTCTGGGACAACCCTGAAGGACTGTGGTGAAGGGAAGTCTTCACAATGGGCAGAACTCCGGGCAGTGCACATGGTTGTGCATTTTGCTTAGAAGGAAAAGTGGCCAAATGTGCGATTGTACACTGATTCATGGGCTGTAGCCAATGGTTTGGATGGATGGTCTGGGACTTGGAAAGAGCACAACTGGAAAATTGGAGAGAAAGACATTTGGGGGAGAACTATGTGGACAGACCTCTCTGAGTGGGCAAAGGATATAAGGATACTTGTGTCCCACGTTAATGCTCATCAGAAGGTGAAGTCATTGGAGGATGACTTTAATAATCAAGTTGATAAGCTAACCTGTTCTGTGGATAGTGGACAACCTCTCTCCTCAGCCACCCCTGTCATTGCCCAATGGGCCCATGAACAAAGTGGCCATGGTGGCAGGGATACAGGTTATGCATGGGCCCAACAACATGGACTTCCACTAACAAAGGCTGACCTGGCTACGGCTGCTGCTGAATGCCTGATATGCCAGCAGCAGAGACCAACATTGAGCCCCCGGTATGGTAGCATTCCTCAAGGAGACCAGCCAGCGACTTGGTGGCAGGTTGACTATATCAGACCACTTCCATCATGGAAAGGGCAGCATTTTGTCCTTACTGGAATAGACACTTATTCTGGGTATGGATTTGCTTTTCCTGCCCATAGTGTTTCAGCAAAAACTACCATCCATGGACTCACAGAATGCCTTATCCGCCGTCATGGTATTCCACACAGCATTGCTTCAGACCAAGGAACTCACTTCACAGACAAGGAAGTGCAGCAGTGGGCTCATGATCATGGAATTCACTGGTCCTTCCACGTGCCTCACCACCCTGAAGCAGCTGGCTTGATAGAACCAGTTACGGCGCCAACTAGGGGGCACTAGCCTGGAGGGCTGGGGCAGAGTTCTCCAGCAGGCTGTGTATGCTCTGAACCAGCGTCCTATATATGGTTCTGTTTCTCCTATAGCCCGGATCCATGGGTCCAGGAATCAAGGGGTGGAAATGGGAATGGTACCATTTACCATCACTCCAAGTGACCCATTAGCCAAATTTTTGCTTCCTGTTCCTGCAACGTTACGCTCCGCTGGCCTAGAAGTCTTGGCTCCAGAGGGGGGAGTGCTTTTGCCAGGAGGCTATTCCATTGAACTGGAAGCTAAGACTCCCCCCTGGCCATTTTGGGCTCCTGATGCCCTCCAGTCAACAGGCCAAGAGAGGAGTTACAATGTTAACAGGAATGATTGATCCAGACTACCAGGGAGAAATTGGACTGCTCTTCCACAATGGAGGCAAGGAAGAATATGTTTGGAGTGCAGGAGACTCTATCGGGCGCCTCTTGGTGTTACCATGCCCTGTTATCAAAGTCAATGGGAAACTACAACACCCCAATCAAAGCAATGTGAAAAATGGCTCAGATCCATCAGGAATGAAAGTATGGGTCACCCCTCCAGGTAAAGAACCAAGACCTGCTAAGGTGATTGCTGAAGGTGGAGGAAATACAGAATGGGTAGTAGAAGAAGGTAGTTACAAATACCAACTAAGGCCACGTGACCAGTTACAAAAAAACGAGGGCTGTAATTGCCATAAGTGTTTTGTTTGTTATGTATTACTTGCTAAGAATGTTTGTCCATATGTATACGAATACCTTTGTTTTTCCTCTATTATGTGATTAATACTGAGTGAGATTATATCAGTAATCATTGTTGAATTTATATTATTAGATATTAGACTAAGCATTCCTCAAGAGAACTGCCTTATATTGGGGAAGATTATGCGTTTCCGGTTGTACGTGGGATAGTTATATCATGTTAGGTGGAATCATGAGATTACTGTCTTCATTTGGAAATTAAGATGTAAGGAGATATGATTTGATGCCAAGTTGACAAGGGGTGGACTTGTGATGGTTAAATTTATTTGTCAACTTGACCAATGTAATAATCCATAATAATCTTGGGCAGGTCTCTGAGTTTGCCTGCAGGAAGGATTGACAAATTCCTTTTGGGATTTTGGATAAAACTTGTGATGGTTAAATTTGTCAATTTGAGCTAATCCATAGTAATCCTGGGTGGGTCTTCCAGAAGGAGACTAATATAAGGAAGCTTAGGGGAAAGGAGACATTCTTCCTTCTTCCCCCGGCTGCTGGTGCTTGTTCGTGACTTGCACTCGCATCCTGCTCTCCTACCCTTCCTGGACATCGGAACCCAGTTTCCTTGGCCTCACATATTGGACTGAAGAATAGCCGCTCCCCAGGGATTCATCAGGCCTTCTGGGCTGGATTGGGACTGCTGAGACATCCATCTACGTGGACTGAACAGCTACTGGTTCCTTACCTGTGGGCCTACAGACTGCTACTATTGGACTGTCATAAGCTATCCCAATAAATTCCCTTTTATTATAATCCATTCTATCAACTCTGTTTCCTCTAGAGAACCCTGACTAATACACCATCCCAGGCCAATTTCTACAAAGAAAACCAGAACTAAATGATGAAATTCTTTTTAAAAAATCATTTTCCCATATACCAATGCATCATAGTGATATTGCTAAAAAGGCAGGGTCACAGTGGCCCCTAAGAGATGACAAATATGGGCATGAACTGGGCCAAGGGAACAGGGACATGTAGCCCCCTCTTCACAGCAGGGACAGCACTTCAGATGGGTCACCGCTTCTATGGCGCTGAGAAGGAAGGAGCAGCAAGGAGAGACTAGCATTCCTCTCCTAACAACTCTTGACTGTTAAAGGTTAACACAGACCGAAGGGGTGGAGGCTGAAGGAGGGGGGGGGAAGGGGAAGGAAACATTATGCAATATTAGAATGCTACTTTTATTTTAAAAGCCATCATGTGTAAAGCATTAGTGTTTTTGAAATTGCATTCTTGAGTTAATTAAATGGACAATCTTTTATACATAAAAGTGAAAGAAAGCAATTAAAAGCTAAATGAAGAAAAACCGCCTTCCCCTGGTGATCAGGGCTACCCCAATCCCTTTGTGTTAACACTGAGTGAAGACAAGGCTCTCGGCAGAACCACTGTCCAAATGTCTCTTTTATGGCACCCTTGGTGACAGTTGGAGAAGTATTTGTCTTCCTTCTAAGTTTACCTATGAGACTGTTGGGATAAGAGGGAACGAAAGGCAGGGAAGGAGGGAGGGAGGGAAAAACACTCCTCCAAAGCACAGTTTATAAACAAACAAGGAACCCAGAGACAAGCCAGGTCTGGGTCTTAATTGAAACCCACATAGATACCCCACCTCTGTTTTTATTACTTCCATCAAAGCACAGCCCCACACAGGGTTTCACCCCAGAGAATTAACTCAGAGTTTGGGGCTGTCTGGCCAGCCTTAGTGCACAGGCTTGTTGTAGGCATCAGAGGTTCACGCAGGTTACAAGGAAACCTAAGAGGAGTTGCCCTGAGGGACTTCCCACCTGGGTGGCTATGCTCACCTAGCAGGCATCAAATCAACTGACCTAATGTTTGTACACATCTTCCCCCAGTGGGCAAGATGGCAGCCCAGGTTAGGCTGCTAAGCTACTCTACCAAATAGGCTAGGAGAGGGGAGTACAGTGTAATGACCAAGCCTGATCTCAGGGGAACCAGTACCCATGAGCTCTCTTGTGTCCAAACAGAATTCATCTTGTTATTCAATGTGGCAGAGATTAGTCTGCTGTCCCTATAAGTGTATCCACCAAGAGGCACCAGGCCATTCTCTGTAGCTTCAGCAAAAAGCAAAGCATGAGCTGGCCAATGCCCACTGAAGGGAAGAGTTTTCCAGTGGAAACGTGACAAAGAAGCATGCCCCGGTGGCAGTCACCATGTTGCAGGCTGAGTTCCACAGTGTGTCGCTCCTGTGCTCCTGGCACCCAGGCCACAGGATCGCCCACCTCTTGGCTTCCCAGAGCCTCACTCTTCACTGTATCTGACCGTCAACCCAGAGAGATCCTGGAACTAACTGTGCAAATCCACTCTTCCCTCCAGCTTTTCATTTTGTAAAGCACAATCTCCTACGGAGCTACAGAGCTAAAGGCTGACTGCTTGGACCACTTTCCTGCCCATCCTGCCACAGGAGAGTGGAGAGTGGGACGCAAAGCAGAGATGGCCTGGATCAGCCAGAGTGAGCACTGCTCGAATCCTGGGTGCTAGAAGGAAAGGCTAGCATCTTTCATCCTAGCTATCAGGTCATGTCTGCAGGCTCACATACGCTTGATATCTATTGACAAAAGTATGTTAACCACTCCCTGCTCTGCTCCTCTCCTTTCTTCCCTCAAAGTAAGAACTACGATGAGACTGAAGAACAAGGTTAGTCCTGATTTTTCTATGCATGGTCAGCTTGGGATGAAACAGAAGATCTAAACATCTACACAATCCAAATACATCATTTTCAAAAAGAACCTCCCATCACCGCACAAGCAGGTGCCTATTGTAGTTACTACCCCGTCCTGCTCCCTGAAAATGAGCTCAAACTGGTCACCCTGGCCCTAAGGCTGGCCCGAAAGGCAAAAAAGGAGGGTGAGAAAAGAGAAGAAACTGAGTGTATAACCCACAAACTCATTATACAGCCCTCATGAGAATGTGCGAAAGAATTTCTCTTTCATTTGCTGGTGTCCAAACCCACACAAGGGTCAGGAAGAGGGCCCACATGAGCCGCCAACTCCACCACCAGCCCCCACACCTCCTTTCAAGATTGAGGGACCAATGTGGCTTGCTCCAGCCAAAGCCTCCCTCAGCTCTGTGGTTGAGCTCATCTAGGGCCTCAACTCGTAAAAGGAATTCAGGATGAGTTAAACGTTACCTCTATCTCCTCCCCGCATCTCCTAGGCCATCTGATAAGCACTAGAGAAAACATCCTGTGTGCAGAGGGTTGGATGCTGATGTGGGTGTGGAGAGGGGGGCACCAACGACCCGAGGGCCACAAGGAGTTAATCCCCCAAGAGATAGTGGCTGCTCTTTGGAAAGTTCAGAGAAAATGAAGAGAAGAAAGGCAACACTGGCTGTCACATGTGGTCACCAAAACACACATGCAGGTTGAGACTCTCCTGCCCAAAGTGAAGAAAACAACACCCAAACTTCTTTAGCTCTGGCAGACGGTGCACACTAAAAAAGAAATGACTTCAAAGAAAAATTTTTTTGAAAAAAGTAAAGATGTTTCAGCAGAATGTTCAGGCAACGAGCAGACTTGGTGCCATCCATTCGCCCATGCCCGTCCCCCATTACCTAGGTAGACTGTCCCAAGCTGGGTCTGACCTCTTGTCACCATCTCTACTCTTGTCCCTGTTCCTCATAATACCACAGATGGCTCCAAAGGACCCCAAGGCTCTGTCAGCCCCTACCTCTGACCTTCAAAGTGTGATAAAATACAATCTGATAACTTCCGGTTTCCATATCACTGATATACTTGCCTACAACTCGGGTCATTAATACTCCTAGCTGCTGAGAGGAACAAGAATTAATGGCCTGGAGAGGCTCCACACTGGACTGGATTGGATAATATGGACACACACAAGGAAGGAACTGTATCAGACTCAACTGTCCCCCTGGACACACATGGGACCGTAAAGCATGCTGGCAAACATCAACGCTTCAAGCCCAAGGACAGAGCCATGCAAGAAGCTCCAGGGGAAGTCTTTGTTCTAGAATCGCCTTAACCACTCCTGCCTATAATATTCTCCAGGTACCCAATAAATAATTTAAAAACTCTTTACCTCTTAACTAAACCACACATCAGGAAGATAGGGCCAACCCTAATCTATGAGCAAAATACATCCCTCTTGCTATGCATACCAAAATGATCCCTGAAATCCCAGCCCATTCACTTCCCAACAAGAAAGGAGGAGGGGATCACCTGGAAGAAAGAAAAACCACACACAACCCTCTCCCTCCACCTAACCACTCTGTGGGCAGCGCCTGCCGTGATGCTGTGATGGATGAGAAGCGTGATGGCGAATGACAAACCTTTCTCCTGAAAACCCCACAGTGAGAAATTCACCTAGGATCTTGAAGATGGTCAATGCATAAAAAAGCAAGAGGAATAGCAGTTCCCTGGCCTCCAGCTGCCATGAGGTTTCAAGCCAAACTCACGTCCAGCAACTCCCCAGGTGTCTTCCAGCCATAGTGTCAGAAAAGCCTCCTCAAAACATTTAGAGAATTTTTTTTCTTAAAGGAAAACCCACTGAGAGAGTCCATAGGGCAGAGTAGCTGAGGCCCACATATCAGAGGTCTGTCAAGAAAAATGTCCCAATTCTCACTTTTCATTCAATGTCAATTCTAAGACCCAAAGCAAGCATGACCCAGGCCACCAAACCAACAGAAAGAGATCCTTGCTGTTGAGGACATGGGCCAGGGAAAACAGGACAGTCCCAGAGACTTATAGTCCCAGTTTCATGAAGAAAGAAAATTGCAGGCCCTAGGGAAAACCTTTTCTTATTCCTTCCCATCAGAACTCCTTCACCATCACCAAATATATCCCAAACTAGGTAACCAATAAATGAATGTATCTCCATTTTTGTCATGACAGGAAAAGTATTAAGAAATCAATTCAAGCTCTTCGCTCTCAAGGAGGTTGGGAAACTGACATTTATTCAGCACTATGATACCAGCCAGGAGATAATATATATTTCTTCACCTGATCTTTTTTAGTAACCTTATAAATTAGGCACTAGCATTCCCCTCTGACAGGAGCCCGGCCTCAGGATGGGAGTGATGGTGAAGATGTGAAATTTCAAAAGTGGTCAAGCTCTCAACCGAGATCCATCGACTCCAAAATCGAGGTTTTTTTCCTTCATATCATGCCATGTTTCTCTGTTCAGTCTCACAAGTTTCTATCAAGCCCCTGAAATAAATCTGATTAAACAGAGGAATCAATCAGTCCTAGAAAAACATGCCTGGATAGCCCCAAAATACATCAGAGCCAAGCTGGGGGATGTAGGGTAGCATTGGACCATAGCCAAGTGTTTCAAATCCCTACACAGGAGGTGACTATGCAATACCCACAGCAGCACAAAATCCCAGCTCATAACAGATCTGGCTGTCAGCACCCCGACCCCCGAGGCACCAGCACACATGCATATATCCTCATTAACAGGGACCTTGGGGTGGCTCACCCTGCAGGGATCTGGTGGGTCCCCAAGCTAGCCTTTTTTTTAAACCTTAAAACACCATCCACCTGGTATTTGGAAGTGGGGAGTCTGACAGTCATCTCACTCTGAGTTGACCATTATCTATGAGGGATTAATAATTTCATGAAGCACAATGTGTCACACACACCTCACGAAAGGGTCCATCAGGAAGGTCAGCATGGGCTGGGGACATAGCTCAGTTGGTAGAGTGTTTGCCTCACATGCATGAAGCCCTGGGGGGTGAGGGAGATAGGTTAGTGTCACCTCAACTCTCATTTAAAAATCTTCCCAGACACCTACAGAACTAAAAGGACCCTCAATCTCTTTTCAGCTGTGGAAACTCAAGAGGAAAAGGAGCCGGCTCACCAGCACTCCAAAACTCCAACATTGCTCTATGACTGCACTTCCCTGAGATGGGAGATGAAATACCTGTTCAACTCAGTCTTGCTTTAAACATGGCTGTAATTGAGCTAGGCCAGGACTGCAAACATTAGGGAACATGTACGTATATATCAGGCTTCTTGAAATAAGCCAATGACTATGTCTGCTATGTTTTTAAAGAACGGAGGTATGAAGGATAGCAAAAAAAGGTTTGACTTTTTCCTTGAATTTCTGCTCCCCCAGGTATTGCTAAATTCACCAATTCACCTACCCCAATCTACCTCCATCCAATGTTCAGTGTCACCTTGGGCTGAACATAAGCAAAGAGATGATTAGATAAGCCATTTGCCATCATGTGAAAAATAGAAAGGAAAGAGACATTTTGCCACTATTGATTAAGGAGAACCTGCCAATCTGCATTAAAAACACACACAAACCCAGCCATGAGACCTCAGAATACATTAATGTCATTAAAGATCATGTCCTTGGTCCATGGGACTGCACACACAGGGCATGCGCCCCAGCTGCAGCTGCCTCTGGGGTGTTCCAGGGCACTCTGGGAAAGAGCTCATGTTTCTTCTTCAAACCTTAACTCACTTTTTGGCAAAACAATGTAGAGCGGGGCAGTTTATGTCCACTGGAGTGACAGGACACAAACGAGGGTGGGGAAATCGGTATGCTTCTTAGAAAGGTACAGAACACAGCAGGGTGTGTGAGGATGGCACTCCCAAGCACACCAACACAATGCATGCTTTATACCCTGGCATCCAGTGACTCCCCAGCCATGTGTTTAGAGATGCATTTTTTTTTCTACTGAGTCACTCAGACGAGAAGGGAAGGTGTATCATAGCTTCTCTTTTCCAAAATGGAAGAACAAGCGACAAAGACACAGGCATCACCGTCCTATCTCCAAAGCTGCTGGCCTCATGCGCCCTCACTCTCTGACACACACACATGCATACACATGTGTTCACATGCACAGGCACCACCATGTCACTTTTA
This sequence comes from Zapus hudsonius, assembly GCA_004024765.1. Classification (NCBI taxonomy): domain Eukaryota; kingdom Metazoa; phylum Chordata; class Mammalia; order Rodentia; family Dipodidae; genus Zapus; species Zapus hudsonius. Next base: position 45,550 of record PVHP010007207.1, read on the forward strand.
ACACTGGACAGCTTTAAGAACCATTGCCTTCTGATGGGCATGGTGGCGTACTCCTACAATCCTGCAAATTGGAATGCTGAGACAGGAGGATCACTAAATTTGCGCTCAGCCTGGGCTACATGAGACCCTGTCTCAAGAAGAAGAAGCCCTGGAGACAGGATGGCATGCTGATTCCCAACAGCTGTTTCTTGTTGCCTTTATATTCTTTAAGTATGGGAAGATCAGGAGGTTGGAGGTATAGAACGAGGAGAAAAGAAAAATCTAAACAAAAGCTACACTTCCTTGTTTCCTGCTGTAAACCTTCTTCCAATTGACTTCATGATAACATTATAAAACAGCTTAGACATACATCTGAGTAGCTTTCATACAAACACACCACATATTTCTGAGGACAGACTACCTATCTCCCCTCCTTAGTGTGGGGGTGGGGGGATCACCGGCCAGGAGCCCACTGTTTCAAAGTGTAATTCCACACTTCAAAAACTAAAATCGATATCTGTGCAGCACCCCCCACACACACACCCTTGGTAAGATCACGGTTGTTTTAGGAGGCTCTGAGCTCCTGAAATGCAGCCTTAACAAACAGAACATTGCTCAACTGTTCTAGAGGCAGGTGTCATAAACAAGCAGCCACATGGCAAACATATTGATTTCCCAGCTCTTATCTCACAGCAACCAGTGCTCAGTTACCAGGCTACTTTAATATGTAATTTACTGCAGAGAGAGGAGAGCAGGGCTGAGGAGGTCTGAGATATTTACTGTAGAATTCACCAGGGCCACAGAGGCTTGCTAGCAAATATGAGGAATTCTGGCTCAGAGACCACCAATGACCCTTAGCATTTCCAAAAGAGGAGATGCTCTCACTTCTCCCCTGCTCAGCACCCCACTGCTCTGGCCAGGTGAGTCCTCACCAAGTGGGACTCTTCTCCATCTTTATTTCAACACAGATGCTTCTTTTCTGCCACAACAGTCCAGAGAGCAATGACCCTTGCTTCTTGGCCCACGTGACCCGACATGAAGGCAAGCTGGCCAGGGAGGCTGGAATCTTGAAAGCTCCCGTGCTCATTTCTGCAGGACTCGTGAGACCATCAGGAGTTAGCTGCTACTGCTGCTACTTTTTCATTTTTTTTTCTTTTAATTTAAGTCAGACTTTTTATATATCCCAAGCTGTGAAACACCAAGAAAGATCCAACACTAATTAAAAGCAATCAATGTATAGTTACATTAAGTGGGAAAGAAGCTCTGTGTCTGGCGTTAAAGGTTGTAAGTTTAAAATAAACTTAGAAATGCCAAATTATGCTTTTTCAGCTCCCCGCCAGCGCACCCACACGCCTGGTACTATATATATGGCGCACCCCGTACCTACACATGCTGGCCATTAAGCCTCCAGAAGCCCAGAGCGGGGCTGCTGGCTGCCGTCCTGCCACGGGGGTAGAGGAAGCTTCCATTTCCAGAGCTTATATTTTCATCTTGCGATTCAAACTTATTTGGGCATAGATTCTTCACTTTGCATTTCTTTAGGATTTTTTTTTAAGTTTTTGTTTCAGTGAAAATCAAATCAAGAGGAAGGGAAGAGAAGATGGGCAGGAAAAAAAGTTTCTTCTGTTCTGAAACTCTGGGAATCTCGGGCTAAATTTGCCACAGGGCACAGTGCAGAGTGAGGCTGTCGTGAGAGCTCACTCACCCAGGATCACAAAAGCCTCGCCCATAACTCTTACTAGTTTAGCATATCTAGACTGAATGTCCTTTCTCACTGACACTTCCCATGCTGCTAAGTCCAAGGACATTTTTTTCAATTATTTAAGTGCTAGTGATGATGCTCAGTGGTAGAGCCATTGCCTACCCTATGCAAGGTCATGGCTCAAACCCCAGCACCCCAAAACAAACAGTAACTAAGACAAAAAGACTTGACCTACTCTTAAGGAGGATGTACCTAAGGCCCTAAGTTCAATTCCCAGTACCATACACACACACACACACACACACACACACACACACACAGTTTGTAAGGGATTGCCCAGTGGTTAAAGCCCTTGCTTGCAAAGCCTGCCAGTCTGGGTTCAATTCCCCAGTACTCATGTAAATCCAGATAGTTCATTTGTTGCAGCAGACTCTGGTGTGCACACAGGCCAATAAATTTAAATTTTTATTTTTAAAAAAGCTTAAAGTATGGTATATATAACTATAATTCCAACATTTTGAATGCTGAGGCAGGTGAATTACTATGAACTCAAGGATAACATGTGCCACATAATTGCACCCTATCTCAAAAAAAAATCAAAGAAGGGGGACAAATAAAAACGATTTGGTCTAATAACAATAATAATGACTAGAGCTGGAGAGATGGCTCAGCGGTTAAGGCACTTGCCTCCAGTGCCTAAGGCCCTGGGTTCAATTCCCCAGGACCCACATAAGCCAGACCCACAAGGTGATGGCCCTGATGCATATTCTCCCTCTCTCTCTCTCTCTCTCTCTCTCTCTCTCTCTCTCTCTCTCTCTCTGCTTGAAAATGAATAAATAAAATTTAAAAAAATAATAATAATGGCTAAAGATCAGTACTAGATGGATGACTGATACTCAAGGCCATGGTTGGTTGGTTGTTTATAATTAGCAATGGGTTTTTAATAGCATGCTGCCCCAAGTATTTTTCTAAGAAATTTTTGTCTCTAGTGCCAGGTGTGACAATTAACATTAAGCATATTTTATTATAGTAAAGTGTATAAAGCATCGAGCGGTAACATGCCTCGGCTGGTTTAAAGCTCCGCAGTAAATACCATTTGTACATTCAGAAGACTGTGTAGCGACTTCTGTGATCCAGCCATAAGCTACTTCATCTCCAAATGAAGTCCTGACCCCAGTAAATACCTACTCATTGCTCTCCTGCATCTCCCCTGGGTCTGCAGGAGTGGCTTCGAACAGCTCTGGGGTCTGAGAAACCGAAATCCCTATCATATTTTTTTCTTTTCCTATCTGGTTTATTTCACTTACCATAATGTCTTCCAAGACCATCTGTGTAACAGCACGTGCCAGAATGCACATCCTTTTTAAGGCTGAATACTATTCCACGGTGAGCGCACACGGCATTCTGTCCATGCACTCACGTGTCGGTGAGCATTGAGGGTTGTTTGAACCTTTTGGCTATTGTGAATAACAATGTGTAAGTGTGTCCACACCACCTCTAATTTCCTCTTCTCAATTTTCTTGGTTATACACACAGAAGTAGAATGGCTCCCAAAACATATTTTTGTTCCTTTTCAAAGATCTGTCATTTGTGCTTTGGTAGACGACACTCCCATCAGAACCAAAAAAGAAAAGACAGAATTAGGTTAGGAAACTCAACCAGGCTGCTGAAGCAGAATGCCACGCAGACAGTATGTGGTCACGAAAGTGCCTGTGAAGTGCCATCACTGTTGCATGGTAGGAACATCTACTGAGGCCTTGCCCTTCCTGATTTGATGGCGGTGGCCTTAGAGTTCGATATCATCAATGTCCCTTAAAAAAAACATTCACAGGGTCCACGGAATGTGGCCGAGCAGTTTAATGAACAAGCCCCACATGCCCTCACTGCTTGGCACCTCTCTGAGACAGCAGTGTTAAAAACACAGGCATATTTTCTGAGATGACCTTATTTAAACTCTGCAGCCTGTGCAAACAAGCATGGTGACATTATGAGGTGTCCATGAGGGACCTTGGAAATCTGATCTCTCAGCTCCCAGCAGCTTCAACTCAAAATGCCAAGATAAAAAGTGCACCTTGGGGCTGGGGAGGTAGTTCAGTGGGTGAGAGCACTTGCCCCACCAACATGAGGACCTGAGATCTACCCCAGAACATGCGTGAAAAGGCATGCATGGCCATGCACAACCTGTAACCCGAGTCCAGAGGGGCAGAGACAGGAGAGTCTCTGGGGTTCACTGGTCAACCACTCTGAAAAATGGTAGCACCAGGTTCAATGAGAGACTCTGCCTCATAGAAACAACAAGGAAGAGCAAGAGAAGGACATCCAGTATTCTCTCTCCCATGGAGTCTGCATGTGCATATACACGTGCACACACTATATGCACACCACACACACCTACACACAACCCAAAAAAGTGTGCCTATCTCTTTAAGATGAGTATATTTTAGAGGTTTATGCGTTACCACAAATCAGAAATAATAGATCAGCTAAACCCTCCAAATCTTAATGAAAGCTGAGCCCACACCCGCTTCCTACCATCCAAAGCCCTTCAGCATATTTCAAAGCTCAATTGGAGATAAAAACCAGGGACAAAGGAAAAGGCAATTTTAGGTTTCTCCATGGAAATTTTAGAGATATAATAATAAAATGCCCATGGATTGGGCAGACTACAAGGAACTTACTTTTTCTAAGAATAAACTTTTATTTTATGGTCCTTTTTATTTTTTTTTATTTTAATACAGTGTCTTAAGTAGATCTTTTGGAATTTACAAGATAAATACTGGTAATTTGATTCTTATCTTCTCCAAATCCAATTCTAAGCCAATTTTGTGTAAAGGACACTAATTATAGCCTACAGGGAGAGAAAAGGTAACCTATCAGAGAGAGTACACTTGAAACATTTAAAAGGGTAGGGGACCCTGAAAAGTTAAATAGATTTCAAATCTATTGGCGAAAGAATAATAATTAGTTAAATGGAAATTATTCTTGGGGCCTGGTCTACTTCCCATGGTGACTTGTCAACGCGGTGCCCAGGCACACAGAAGCATAAAGACTCAGATTTATGCGGTCTCCTCCTGCCCATTTTTGTGGGCCCAGCAATAGCTTTAGAGCCGTGGTGGGGGAGACTGTCCGGAGGCATGGCACCCATCAGTAACAACACACTTGGGCCAGGAAGACCGGGATGAGTACTAAGATATACAGGATCCCTTGCCACAAGGACTAATACAGACAGCCCACAGAGGAGGATATACAACTGATCAGGGAGGGGGAGGGGGGGAATTGGGGAATTCGGGATAACAATGCATGGTTTGCCCACTAAACAATGTAACTCATTATGGACAATAAATATATATTAAAAAAAAAAAAAGACCCAGCTCAGTCAGTAAAGTGCTTGCATGGGGACCTGAGTTGGATCCCTAAAACTCACACAAAAAAACTGGGTGTGGTGGTACTAGTCATCCCAGTGCTGGGTAGGCAGAGAGGTGAATGCCTGGGACTTACTGGCTAATTAGTCTAGCCTAGTTGGCAAGTTCCAGGCCAGTAAGAGACCCTGTCTCAAAAAAAAATATGTGGATACCACCTGAGGATTAACCCAAGGGTGTCCTCAGACCTCCACGCATACATACACACAGATCCAGACTTAATGAGCCTAACCACAAGTAGGGAGAACTGGATCTTCTTGCAAGGGACTAGAATCTGCCTGGTGAACAGGTCTTCTTGCTGTTGCTCCACACGAGCATGTGAGAGACTGATTACGTAAGGCCTAGCACTTGTCCAAGCAAACCCTGGGGACTGTGACTATGACACAGGACGTGGGCACAAGCTTCATTCCTCACCACTCCTACCTCTGTACTATTTTTCTTGGCCTTGGTCACGAGAGACAGTCATGCTAAAAGGATGTCATCCACCCCATCTGACGTCCCCAGGCAGGCTTCGGGATGCCGGAGCATGCAGAGACCCAGTGTTTGCCTGTACTGAGCCACAGTGAACTGAAACCCGGTGCTGCATGCCCCAGAGAGGCAGCTTAGCTAAAGGAGGGTCCAGCCTGGGGAAGGATGGCTGAAATGGATCCCGTGGGCCTTCGCCTCTGGACACTCAGGAACAAATAGCTCAAAATCTCACCTAACTAGCAACTTTCATTTCAAGACCCCCTCCCAGCCACAGAAGTCCCATGGGGCCCGGGAGGTTATGTATCTGATGGAGGGACCTGACCAGGTCCAGCTCACCATGTGACAGGTCCTACTTAAGAACCAACCACATCCTCCCACAAGACAGGCACTTTTTTGAATTCACACAAAAGCACCATGTAGGCTACTGGCAATGGTGCCCGAGCCCACACAGACACTTCCTGAGCAGCCCCCACCTCCTCCTTCCTATCGCTTGCATGCTCTGGTTTCCCACTGACCCCTAGAAGTAGGTACCACCCAGATAACCACAACAGTGCAACCCCCCGGGGTCACCTATGTCCCTCATCAATCAAGAGAACAAACCCTTGTAAGTGGTCAATACCCCTGTTCTGGAGTGAACCCACACCTCAGACTAGAAAAGCGGACTAATTAGGTTTCTGTTTTACCCCAAGGTCCAAACAAAAATATCTGTGAGGGCCTGTATTAATGCAAGAGCTAACCACAGAAGGTGTAAAGACCACAGAAGGTGTAAAGACCGAAAGAACGACCGACATCAATACTCTTCCAAATACACAAATGAAGACAGAAAAACAAAGTGACCCTTGACAACTCAGGTTAGTGGCCCCCAGGAGCAGCCCTTGCATTTGACATACTGCCCCAAAGAACTCAGTGCTTTCCCCAGCCCCAGTGTTATAAATACAACCTGGGGCCTTGCCCATGTCAGACAAATATTCTAGCCACAAGCTGCCCCTCTGTATGGAGCCTTCTTCCAGAACCCCGAGAGAAAAAAGGACTTGGGTTGAGTGGCAGAAATGAGGTTCTCCATTCTTCCTGTGGGTGAGTTGCTTAGAAAATGTAGTTGTAAAGAGATCAGCACTGGCAACAAATGTTTTCTGGGTTTGTTTTTCTCCCTTCTTTTCTCCAGGCTCCAGCCACCGGACACAGAATGGCTAAGGGTAAGTGCTGGGAGGAGCTTTTTAGGGGTGACCATCATGTCCAGGCTACTCCAATCTTCTTCTCTCACTGAGCCTTATCGTCTCAGTCCAGGTGCCTTGCTGTCCACACTCAGCCTCTCTGGAAGACAGGCAAGGGCGAGAGAAGGGGGTGCCCACTTGGGAGTGGAGTGGGCTGGAGGAAGAGAGGAAGCCAGAGAACAAAAGGCTGAAAAGACCCCTGGCCCTGCTGTAGCTGGGGACAGTACTGGTTCACCTTCCCATAACACTGACCACACAGAACTTGCCAGATGGGCCAAGATGCTCTGCAATAGCCTTGGATTCTGTGCCACTACTTAACTGTGATTTCAGGTTCCAAAACCTATGGTCCCAAATATACAATGAACAGGTACAGATGAAAACAGGTGAGTCCCAATCCCTACCTGGACTCAGCTACGGGAAGTCAGGCAGGTCAAAAAGAAAGCATGGGCAGGCTTGCCTGAGTTCACCAGCATTCAGTGCACTGATGGGGAGTATGGATACCTAGGTGTGAGTGTGCATGTGTGTACACGTGAGTGTGCATGAGAGAAAAGGAATCCATTACTTCCCACCAGAGCAGAATCAGGGTGATAGGTCCCACCCTAAGCCCTAACCATAAACTGAGCTTTCAGGAGCAGCTCAACCCAGAGCCATTTAAACAGAAGCTGCCAGCCCTCTCTCATCCACTCTGTACCCCAACCCAAACTACCCATGACAAAAAGCTCCCCAATGCTCTAGGCACCCCACCTGCCCTCAAAGGCCTGGGTATACAAGCCCAGTGCCCTTTCTCAGCAGCCTGGGGGCCCTGAAGGTCCCATGGGGCTATGAAAGAGGGTACTGCAAATTACAGAGCCCTGTGTGGCCTGTTCCTGAGCTGCCTGCCAGCCAACGCTGCTTCAACCCCTCTGCTCAGCCCACCAGGCCCTGAGGGCTGGCAGGACCTTTCAGCCTGAGGTTGGTTTAGGTATGGAGGGGTGCATGGCCTGGTTACAGGGAAAATCATCCCAGAACCCCTCAGCTGATTAGCAGGGCAAGGGGGAGGAAAGGCCACTTGGTTTTGTTCTCTTTGTCCAGCCAACTTGACAGGAACCAAGCAGAGGAGAGGGCTGAGGGCTGAATCCACTCCACTGAGCCAGCAGGTCTCAGGTGAGCAAGGGAGCCATGTCACGCTAGGTGCACAGGTAGACGTCATAGGGGAAGGAAGGAAGAAAGAAAGAAGGGAAAAAGGAGAGAAATTTGGGGAGAAAAAAAGGCACAAAGAAGAGCAGAAGCAGCAACCAAATTCACAGGAAGAGAAAAAACAGCCTTGCGAGCCTCCCAACTGCCACCTCTTCAGGCGACCAGGGTCACCCAGCACCCATCTTTACAGAATCTGACACCCACAGGCTACATGTTGAGAAGTCATGGCTGGAGTGGGTGTGAAAGCAGGCAAAGACATGAGAAGGTGGAAAGGGTCTTCTTTTAAAACCACATTTGTTGTGTCTATGGTCAGGTAGGAAGGTACTAAACCCCTCCCGTGCACCATTATGAGGGGCACTGGTCCCATCTGAGGGAAGAAGGAGGTCAATAAAGCCAATATATGTTTCTTAAACTTTCCAAAAGATAAAATGCTGCCAAACAAAAGTGAGGCCCTGAAGGACATTTGTATAGTGCAGAACATGGGAATCAGAGAAGCCGAATGGTCCAGCTGCCCAGCAGGGCCAGCAAAGCAGAAGCAGGTCCCGGCTCTGCCCACACAGCAGCCGAGAGAATGAGTTCAGAGATTTACCAGGATTGGGGAACAAAAATGCTACTACCCAAAGCCAAAGATTGGGAAGTTATTACCTCTCCAGACCCGCCCCAGACAAAGCTTGAGCCACACAGGTCCCCAGACCCTCTTACCACCACCAGAATGGCATGAGAGCTTGGCAGAGGACAGATGGAGCCCTCTAGCCAAAGCCGACATCCCAGCTGTATTAGCTGGCTTCCCATGTCACTAAGGGCCTCCGGAGTAAGTCTGGTGAAGTTTCATCTCAGAGAAATTGTTCAAGAGGCCACGCTACCTGCATTAGGACTCTGGGGACAAACCAAGACCCTTCTCCTCAACATTACTGGGCCTCAGGTGCCTATGTGACAAGCTATATCTATTAGTTGAAGCAAGGGACTTTCCCTGTCCACTAAGGCCACCCACAAAATATGGTGAAAGGGAACAGAAGGGAGCAGTGTGGAGAGTCACAGAATGACCAAAACAGCTACTGAGCCACAAGGACCCTCAGTCACTCATCCATAAAATGGGCCCAAAGGGGGCTGGAAAGATGGCTCAGAATTTAAAGATACTTTCTTGCAAAGTCTGCTGGCCCAGGTTCAAATCCCAAGCTACCCACATAAGACAGATGCAAAAGAGGCCCTGTGCACCCTTGTGCACAAACACACAAATAAATATTTTTTCAAAATATTTTTATTTATTTGAGACACGGGGAGAGAGAGATGAGAGAGAGGGAGAGAGAGAGAGAGAGAGAGAGAGAGAGAGAGAGAGAGAGAGAGGTATATGGGTGTGCCAGGGCCTCCTGACACCATAAATGAACTCCAGACATATGCCACTTTGTGCATGTGGCTTTACGTGGTTACTGGGAAACAGAACCCCATTCATCACAGTTTGAAAGCAAGCTCCTTTAACAGCTGAACATCTCCCCAAAATAAATTTTTAAAATATTTTTAAATGAACAAAATGGCATCCATGCTACTTTCTTGAGCACCTTTAATGAACCACGTGAGCTGATAACATCCTTTGAACCTCACATCTTAATTACAGGAACCAGCTCAGCAGCTGTGAGCTAAAATCTGTGCTTTTTGCCCTACGTGTGGCTCTTGCCCTCAGGATGGCCCAAGATCTGCCCCCTGGTTGCTGTAAAATCTTGGGACCCTTCCACAGCAAACCCCTCAAGGTTCACCTACAAAGTGAAGAGACAGAGGAGGGGCAGCAGGGCCCATTGCTCCCCAGCACCTCTATTTTCAGCTACCAGGTTCACACACTCCACAGACTCTGCGGGGCACTTGGCAAGCCTAGTCTGCAATGGGCACGCCAAAGCTGCAGAGAGAGCTCCTGCTCCTCAGTTTCCCCAACAGAAACTAGGAAAAGTCTCTGGGCAGGCTAGACAAGACTGACAGCCTTCCACGGTGTTTGGGATCAGACGTCCTTTCCTGGCTCAACCCGCTGGAAACACTGCAGATCACGATCCTGGTACCACCTGCCAGGAACAGAAGAGAGCAAAGACCCTAATCACTGTCCCCTAGAGCTCTCTGCTGCAGACAGAGAACAAGGAACACAGAGGCACAGTAACAGAGTTAATCCACCCAGCAGGTGCTGATTCTAAGTCCTTAGCCTGTTGAAGAGCACTAGGAAATAATAAGCCCAGGAACCTTCTTCCAGCCAGACTCTCCCCTGAAGGCCCTTCCTCCAGTTCTGTTTATAGATGTAGTCTAAGAGTGTGGGTACCCGGTAGGGGAGTTGAGACAAAGCAAAGGGGATCCAGTTCCAGGTCTTAGAGTCCTCATCCCCACACCACCTGCTCATTGTAGGCGGAGGGGACACACAAGCTATAGTGCATTTATAGCTGTGTGTGCACAAGCAGACGCGGGGGCTGGGGATGGTGGCCACCTCCTAACACAGACTTCACACTCCCCCAGCTCTTCCCTCCTGCCCAGCCTATTCTGGCCACAACAAAGATGCCAAAGTTTGTACCGATTTGGAAAAGAGAGAGAGAGAGAGAGAGAGAGAGAGAGAGAGAGAGAGAGAGAGAGAGAAAGAAAGAAAGAAAGAAAGAAAGAAAGAAAGAAAGAAAGAAAGAAAGAAAGAAAGAAAGAAAGAAAGCAAGCAGGGAGGGAGGGAGGGAGGGAGGAAGAGGGAGGAAGAGGAAGAAAGGAAGGAAGGAGGGAAGGAAGGAGGGAAAGACGGAAAGAGGGGGAGAGGGAGGGAGGGGTGAAATGAAAGAGAAAGCTTCGTAGCAAAGATGGTTGTACCAGCAGCCCTGAACTCAAGTCTGTTGCTGTGGCCCCCACCCTTACTCCCAGTGTAGCCTGGGTGAACCCTCAAGTACCAATGCAGATGTAGGTCGACCACCCCAGCTTCCAATTCCTGAAACCACCAAGATGTGTGCAGCATCTATGCCTCCAGATCAGACTCTAGGAGGGAGAAGCCAAGCGATGGCCATATTAACTGTACAGCACCCCAGACACTCACCCCAGCCATGGGAGCTCCAAGCTGAGACCAGTTTCCACTTGACGTGTCTCCTGATGCTTCAAGGCCTGGACCCTATGGTGAGGTGTGGGGAGAGAAGCCACAGGCAGGAGCAAGAGTTCCATTCTGCAAAGCAGCCACAGGCTGGACAGTGGGTTGTCAGGATGCAGACAGATGTGATAAAGATGATCCTGCCTCACAAGGTGTCCACCTTCCAGCATGTGCTGGGATCTGGGCTCTCTGGGGGTTTTGAACATCAAGCTAAGAACACTGGAGTCTGCTGCAGCGGACTCAGAACAGGACTCTGCCTGGGGAGAATCTGGTGAGCAGCCAGCCACATGGGGATGGCAAGGAGGCTGGGGAAACCAGGATACCATTTGGTTACCTGAGTAGCTGGAGGCTGTGAAAGTCAAGGGACACCAAAGCCTGGAGACCTGTGCCTGGGACAGGGCAGAGCCACTGGCACAACGGTGAATCCAGAGGAGAAGATGAGAGACAGATGACATTAATCTATTTGAGAAACACCAAGTTCTAGTACCTGGCGGGACGGCTGTGCCCGGCGGGCAACAGGAATTAGAACACAGGAAAGATAAAAAACAACTAGTGGGATAGATAGAGATCTGGAAGTCATCCGTGGAGAAGTGTTCACGGAAGTCACGTGAATGTCCAAAAAGAATGTGGAGAGGGAGGGACTAGAAAAGACAGTCTCTCAAGGAGCACCTGCCTTATGTACCAGACTGCAGTCTTCCTGGGCTTCAGGAAATACCAGGAAATTGGGGAGAAGGGCCAGGGAACCATAGCTAGAGGTCACAGATTAATCACCTTTGAAAGAAGAGTGTCAACATGTCAGTTGATGAGCTCTTGAGCAATTTGGAGAGAATAAGTGTTTAGTATACAAATGCTCTTTTTGTTTGTGTGTATGTTTGTGTGTACTATGCATGTATGTATGCATGTTCATGGGTATAGGCTCAATGTGTACAGGTGCACATGAACATGAGTGCAGGTGTGTGTAGAAGCAAGAGGACAACTTTGGGTGG